>VMDO01009690.1:0-75838 GCA_007922755.1 Pedetes capensis
CTATATAGTAAAAGATAGAGAAGACTTGGATGGGAAACTTAGATAGGAAGGGGGGAGGGGGGAAACATAGAGGAGGGTAAGGGGTAACCTATATGAATAATGCTTATCAAATTGCATATATGAAAATTGTCACAACGAAAAGCATGTCAAAATGAATCACATTATGATGTACATTAAAAATTTCTAATAAAAAAAAAGGGAGCATTCTTGTGATGATTCAGAAGAATCTGAACAAATTTTAGAATTCTTCTCATGATATTGAGTGATCTTGGTGCATTGGTGTTCAACTTCTAAACTTATGCTTTCCTCTTGACGCCTAACAATGGCCATAGTTTGGGTTTGGAGATGGGAGGAGAGCTGAATACATAACTCAAAGAGATGGAAAGTATTTTCTGGTTCATGGACTGGAAGAGAAAATAGAGCATCCTACAAAGGAGCACAAATTCTGTGGGAGCAAATCTCACCATGTCCATAGGTCTTAAGAAATAGGCTAAGGTATTGAGATGCCATGTTAGTTGTTTGAACATAACCTTGAGAAAGCAAGTACCTGGTGCATTACGCAGCACCCCCCACCACCAGGATTTAATGCTGAAAAATGGAAGTCATCCTGGAATTACAACAATTTGGATTCAGATAGTTAAATCTAAGAATTCAAATTCGAATTCTTACACCTAGCAATTTGAATCCAAAATTATCACAGGATTGTTTTCTTTCACACTGTCCCAGTGACAAAGTTGTAAATGAAAGTTGGAAGTGGACATGTGTCAGGAGGGCAAATTATAAACTGCAGGGCCACGGGAAGTTTTTTCTTCAGGTCCTGGAGAGTGAATTGATCAAAATCATGCTTGCAAAGCACAATTTCAGTGGGTGAAAATGAATGCCCTCCTACATGACTTACCCAAACTCTCTGACAGCCCGTGCTGTGGTGGCTTTCCAATCGCTGTGATGCTGAAAGCCATGCCACCAATATTTCAGAATGTACCAATGTCAGTTGTGGAGGGGGGTCATTCATGTTGAGCTTCCATATTAAGAGAAGAACACAGAACATCACTCCAGAAACATTTTTTTATTGCGAGGTGCCATAGAGAGGGGTATGAACCATAGCCACCCAAGCTACAGGGAAAGGATATATTACCAAATACTGTGCCATTCCTGTCAAAATTGTCAGTGGTTCAATGTGACTCATAGGGTTTTCTATGACTGATTGTGACTGGGTCCTTCTCCCAACTATTCCAGTATTCCCATGTGGTCCAAATGCAAGGACAAACCAGACATGTCCTTTTTTCAACTCACTGATCTGAGAAAATGGATGACAAAGTGGTGTGGCAATAGATGTGCCTTTTAACATAGCTTCTAAAATGAATATGTCCTTAGCTTTTTGTATTTGTATATTTCAATAATTATTGACTTCTAAATGAAAATGGTTTAAGTTTTCTATAACATTGCATTGAACATATTTGTGTGAAAATAGTTTGATTGTAATTTTTCATTAAAAGAATTCCCAGAAGTACATGCAAGTCAAACTCTTTAAGTATATTATGAGGTATATGTATCTTATTCTGACAATTGCTTCATATACAACTAGTTTCAAGACCACTCAGTGGGTAATTTACAAAGTTCATAATATATTTTATCATTTACATTTTCATAATTTTGTACATAGGTCATTACCTATATCTTTCACACATGGACACACACACACTCACACACATGCACACACACAGACTCCACTCCAGAAAGCCATAAGATTAGCACCCACTGCCTTTCTACCATGACACTTTGCCTCATCACAACACAGAGCAACAGACCAGGTGATCCTGTTCTAAAAATTAAATAAATAATTGTAAACCCAAATAAATAATTCCTCCCCTCAATTGTAATAGTCAGGTGTTTTTCAAAGCAACAAGACCTGACTACCATGATTATTGAAGAGATCAAGTATTACTCCACATACCTGGTGCCTTTCCCTGCAACATTTCATGCAATTGATTAGGGTTACAAATATTAATGGAGTCTTGGATCCTGAAAGAATTGGATTCAAATTATTGGTCTAAATATTTGAATGGATAGACTTTAAAGTTGAATCCAAGATTTTCAGTGATGTATTTTCTTTCACCTGGCAATGGTAGCACAGTCAAAGATGCCAGGTGGAAGTGGACCTTTGCCTTGAGGGGAAATTATAATGTGCAGAGGCACAGAGAAATTAGTTGTTGAAGGACTGGAGAGAAACATGCAGAGCATCATGCCTGGTAAGCCAACCTTCAGTAGTATAATTCAAGTCATATCAATAATTTTTGTGTGTGTTCAAGGAACTCATTTGGATTTGTAATATGCGCCTATTGACATCTGAACAATGAAGCCATCCTAAAATCTCAAATCTCATCCACTACTTCTGAGTAGTTTTTTAGGCTAAGAATCAGATGGTTCAGGGAAGCATTCATGTGTTGGATCAGAAATATTTGAGCAGATTATAGGATTCTTCTCATGATACTGAATGATCTTAGTGCCATTGGTGTTCAACTTGTAAACTTGTAATTGCCTCATGAAGCCTACCAATAGCTCAAAAATTAGGGACTGGACATGGGAGGAGAGTTAAATACGTAACCCAAAGAGATGGAAGGTATTTTCCGGTTCAGAGACGGGAAGAGAAAATAGAGCATCCTACAAAGGGAGCACATATTCTGTGGGAGAAAATCATACTATGCGTACAGGACTTGAATAACAGACTGGGGTATTGAGAAACCATGTTACTTGTTTGAGCATAGCCTTGAGAAAGTCAAATCCCTGGTGCATTACCTGCTGCCCCCTTCTGGCAGGATTTAATGCCGCAAAATAGAATGTAGCCTGGAATACAAAAAATTTTGATTCAAATTGTTAGGTCTAAGAATTAGAATTCAAATTCTTAGACCTAACAATTTGAAACTATGATTTTCATAGGCTTGTTTCTTTCACCCTGCCCAGGTGGTAAGTTGTAAGTGAAAATTGCAAGTGGATATGTGTCATAAGGGCAATTTATATACTGCAGAGTCAAAGGAATTTTTTTTCTTTGGAGTCTATAGAGAGTGAATTGAATAACAACATGTGTTTGAGTCACAATTTCAGTGGATAAAAATGAATGCATTCCTACATAACTAACCCTACCTGTCAGCCTCTGCTGTGGGGACTACCAAATAGTTGTGATGCTGGAAGCCATGCCACCTGTATTTCAGAATATATCAGTGTCACCCATGGGGTCCCATTCATGCTGAGCATCCATACTAAGACACTCGAGGGAGAAGAACATGGCAGATCACTAGAAACAAAGGTGATTCTAGTGAGGTGCCATTGAGTGGGGTCTGAACCATAGCCACCCTAGGTATAAGAGAAGGATATACTACCAAACATTGTGCCATGCCTGGCAAAATTATCTGTGGTTCAGTGTGATTTGTAGGGTTTTCTATGGCCGATTTTGACTGGAGTGGGCTCCTGGGTCCTTCTCCCAGCCTGCATGACCTGGTATTCCCAGCTGGCCTCACATGCAAGGACAAACCAGGTACATCCTTTCTTCAAAATGGAGATCTGAGAAAATGGATCTCAAGGTGGTGTGACTATAGCTGTATCCATTAAAATAGCTTCTAAAATGAATATTTCATGAATATTTGTATTTGTGTATTTTAATAATCATTGACTTCTAAATGTAAATGGTTAATTTTTTCCTAATAACATGCATAACACTGCATTGAACATCTTTGTGTGAAAATAGTTTGATTGTAATTTTTCATTAAAAGAATTCCCTGAAGTACATGCAAGCCAAACTATTTAGACATATTATGAAGTATATGTATCTTATTCTGACAATTGCTTCCTATACTATAAGGTTTGGTTCCCTTCACAGATGGTATTTTACAAAATTTATCATATACTTTCACTTTCTTTTACATTTTTGTAATTTTGTTACATAGGTAATTACCTTTGTATTTCACACATACTGACACACACACACAATCACACACACACATAGACAGAATCAATCCAAGCAACTGGAAGATTAGCACCACTGACCTTCTGCCATGACATTTTGTCTCACCTCAACAGAGAAGAAACAGACCAAATGATCCTGTTCTGAAAACCAAGTACATAGTTATAAACCCAAATAAATAATAAATACACAGGTATTTCTCAGAGCAAAGAGAACCTGACTACGAGGATTATTGAAAAAATCAAGTATTGTTCCATGTAGCTGCTGCTTTTCCCTGCAATACTTCATGCAGTTGATTAGGGCTACAAAATGAAATGCTGCCTTGGATCCTGAAAGAATTGGATTTGAATTAATGGTGTAAGTATTTGAAATGGATGTATTTTAAATTCAAATCTAAGATTTTAAGTGATTTTTTTTCACTTGCCAATGGCAGCACAGTCAAAGACGAAGGTGGAAGTGGACATGCGTTGAAAGGAAACTACAACATGCAGAGGAAGAGAGAAATTAATAGAGGAACTGGAGAGATAGATTAAGAGCATCATGCATGGCCAGCCTACTTTCAGTGGTAAAATTCAAATCATACCAATAATGACTTTTCTCTGTGTGTTGGTAGGGAAGACTGATTTGAAATATTAATATGCCCCCACTAAACATCTGAATAATGAAGGCACCCTGATATCTCAAATCCCATTCACTACTTTTGGGAATATTTGAGGCTGAGAATCATTTGAGTAAAGGAAGGATTTTTGTATTGGATCCAAAATATTCAAGCAAATTCTAGAAATCTTCTCATCATATTGAATGGTCTTAGTGTCATTGATGTGCAAATTTTAAAGTTCTACTTGTATGTTGATATCTACCCAAGGCAAAAGAGTTGGCATTGGACACGGGAGGAGAACTGAATACAAAACCTGAAGGGATGGAAGGTATTTTCCAATTCAGGGACTGGGAGAGAAAATAGAACATCCTACAAAGGGAGCACATATTCTGTGGGAGACAATCATGACATATCAACAGGACTTGAGTAACTGGCTAAGGTATACAGAAGCCAGGTTTCATCTGTGAACATAGTCTGAGAAAGGCAAGTAGCTGGGACACTACCTGGCGCCCCCTTGTGGAAGGATTTAATGCGCAAAAATGAAAGGTCCGGAATTCCAAACAATTTGGATTCAAATCCAAGATTTTCATAGAATTGTTTTCTGTCACCCTGCCACTGTGGTAAAGTCGTAAATGAGAGTTAGGCGTGGACCTGTGTCAGGAGGGCAAATGATAAACTGCAGAGTCCCAGGAAGTTTTTCCTTCACGGACTGGACAGTGAATTTAACAACATGTGGGCAAAGCACAATTTCAGCGCCTCCTCGTGGCAGGATTTAATGCACAAAAACCAAAGGCCACCTGGAATCCTAAACAACTTGGATTCGAATTTGAATTCTTAGCTCTAACAGTTTGAATTCAAGATTTTGCTGTGATTGCTTTCATTCTACCTGCCAAAATTTTAAAGTCAAGGAGAAGAATTGGATGGAAACATGTGGTTGGGAGGCCAAATGAGAAACTCTAGTGTCTAGGAAAGTTTCTCATTCAAGGGCTTGACCAAGATTTGAAGAACCACGTGCTGGAAAAGCATAAGTGCAATGGGAGAAAAAGAATACATTACACTATGAATAACCCAACCTTTAAGTCAGTCTGTGATGTGTGGAATACAAGTGGCTCTGACCCTGAAAATCATGGCAACTGAATTTCAGAATGTATCACGTTCACCTATGGGGCTCTGTTCTCCCTGAGATTATAGATTCGACACTCTCAGGAGAAGAAAATGGGCCCTCACATCAGAAACAATTATTGTTCTTTCTCTGCACTGTCATCCTAGGATTAGAATTGTAGTGACCCTAAGTTCAAGGGAAGGGTATAGTATGTAACTTTATGCCAATCTCTGCAAAAATGTCAGTAGTTCAATGAGTTTCATAGTGTTTTCTATGATTCTCACTAGAGAGTGACTAGCATTCTTTCTCTCCAGGAGCGACCCCGCATGCCCAAAGGGGCCCTCAAGCAAGGATAGACCAGACATGTCATTCCTTCAACTCGAAGATCTCAGAAAAAGAATGTCAAAGGGCCTGTTGGGAACTGTATCCATTAACACAGCTTCTAAAATGAACATGTCCTGAACCTTTTGTGTTTGTCATATTCAACAATCAATGACTTTTGATCTTAAATGTTGACAATTCCTAATAAGTGGCATCACATTCCATTGGACATTGTTCCATGTGAAGCTTATGAATGGAGCACACATTCTGCCAGAGAAATCATGTCACGGCAACAGGACTAGAGTAATTGGCTGAGGTATTGAGAAGCCATGTTACTACTTTGAGCATGTTATTGTTGTTAGGTGCCACCGAGTGGGTATCCGACTCATAGCAACCCTCATAGTGTTTTCAATGGCTGACTGTTTCGGGATTGCCTTGGGAGTGGATTGCCAGGTCCTTCTCCCATTTTTGCGGTGCTGGAAATTGAACTCGGGACCTCAGAGACTGCAGCGCAGCGCTATACCAACTGAGCTAAATCCCATCCCACTTTGAGCATAGTCTTCAAAAAAAAAAAAAAAAAAGTAACTGAGGCACCCCTGGTGCCCTCTCGTGGCAGAATTTAATGCACAAAAACCAAAGGCAGCCTGGAATCCCAAACTATTTTTAGACCTAACAATTCGAATCCAAGATTTTCATAGGATTGTTTTTTGTCACCCTGGCAAGGTGGAAACATTGTAAAAAAGAGTTGGGCATGGACCCATGTCAGTCAGCCTGTGCTGTTCGGGAATCTGAGTTGCTCTGATGCTGAGAATCATGGCACCCGAATTTCAGAACATATCATAATCACCCCTGGAGAGACTCATTCATACTGATCATCCAAATTACACACAGTAAGGTGAAAAACACAGCAGACACTCCAGAAATATCTGTTTTTCTTGTTGTGAGAAACCATCAAGTGAAGTCCAAACTATAGCCACTGTAGATACATCTAAAGGATATTCTACTAAACCCTGTGCCATGCCTGGCAAAATTGGCAGTGGTTCAATAAGATTCATAGGGTTTTCTATGGCCAGTTGTGACTGGTGTAGTCTTGTGTGTCCTTCTCCCCCACCTTGTGGACCCAGTAGTACTAAGTGATCTCACATGCCAGGACATACTAAATAATTTCCTTTCTTTAACTCATAGATCTAAGGAAATGGATGTCAAAGTGGTATGGTGGTAGCTATATCCATTAACATAGCTTCAAACATGAATATATCCTGAATTTTTTGTATACGTATATTTCAATGATCAATGAATTCTAATTGAAAATGTTTACATTTTCTAATAACCTGCATCTCATTTCATTGAACCTCTTTGTATATAAGTTGTTGTTGTTGTTATTAGGTGCTGTTGAGTCATCTCTAACTCATAGTGACCCTCATAGAGTTCTCAATGGTTGATTGTTTTGGGATTGCCTCGGGGGTGGATTGCCACGTTCTTCTCCCATTTTTGCGGTGCTGGGAATTGAACTCAGGATGTCAGAGACTGCAGAGCAGTACTCTACCAACTAAGCTAAATCCTAGCCCTTGTGTAAAAATAGTTTTACTTTAATTGTTCATTCAAAGAACCCCCAGAAGTACACACAAGTCAAACTATTTAGGCATATTATGAGATATGTGCTTCTTATTTTGACAATGTTTCCTACACTATTAGTTTCAGTTCCCCTCATAGTGCAGAATTTACAAAATTTATAATACATTTTACCATTCTTTTACATGTTCATAATTTGTATATAGGTCATTACCTATATCATTCGCACACACATATATATATACACACACACACATACACACACACTCTACTCCAAGCAGCCATAAGATGAGCATATCAGCACCCACTGTCTTTCTGTCATGATATGTTGCCTCATCACAACCCAGTAGCAAGAGACCACATGATGCTGGCCTGAAAACCAAATAAATAAATGTAAACCTAAATAAATAATTCCTCAATTCAATTGTATTACTCAGGTATTTTCAAAGCAATGAGAACCTGACTATCATCATTATTGAAGAGATCATGTATGGTTCCATGTATAGGGTGCCTTTCCCTGCAACATTTCATACAGTTGATTTAGGGCTATAAAATGAACTCTAGCTTTGGATCCAGAAAAGACTGGATTGTAATTACTTGTCTAAATATTTGAATCATAGACTATCAATTAGGATCCAAGATTTTCTATAATGTCTTTTCTTTCATCCTGCAGTGGTAGCATAGTCAAAATGTCAGGTGGAAGTAGACTTTTGCCTTGAGGGGAAATTATATCGTGTAGTGGCAGAGAGAAATTTGTTCTTGGGGGACTAGAGAGAGTCATGAATAGCTTCATGCCTGGCAAGTCCATTTTCAGTAGTAAAATTCAAATCATACCAATAATGATTTTAGTGTGTGTTTTAGGGGACTTGATTTGGATCTATAATATACCCCTATGGAACACTTAAATAATGAAGGCACCTTAATATCTCAAATCTCATCTACAACTTTCGAGCAAGTTTTTAGTTTGAGAATCTGATGGGTAAGGGGAACATTCTTGTATTGGATCAGAACTATTTGAGCAAATTTTAAAATTCTTCTCATGATTTTGAAATATCTTGGTGCTATTGGTGTTCAACTTGTAAACTTATACTTGCCCTTTGAAGGTTATTCGTGGCAAAAAAAAAAAAAAGTTTGGGGTTGGACACGGGAGGAGAGCTGAAAACATAACTCAAAGAAGTAGAAGTTATTTTGCAGATCAGGGACTGGGAGAGAAAATAGAGCATCTTAAAAATTAGCACACATTCTGTGGGAGTAAATGAAGCCAGGTCAACAGAATTGAGTAACAGGCTGAGGTATGGAGAAGCCATGTTACTTCTTTGAAAATAGCCTTGATAAAGTCCAGTACCTGGTGCATTACCCTTCACCTCCTACTGGCAGGATTTAATGCTGAAAAACAGAATGCAGCCTGGAATCCCAAGAATTTGCATTCGAATTGTTAAGTCTAAGAGTTTGATTTCAAATTCCTAGACTTAACAATTCCAATCCAAGAATTTCATAGGATTGTTTCCTTTCACCCTGTCCAGGTGGCAAGTCATAAATGAGAGTCAGACGTGGACATGTGTCAAGAGAGCATATTATAAACTGGAGAGTTACAGGAAGTTCTTCCTTTAGAGACTAGAGAGTGAATTGAACTACAACATGCTTGAAAAGCACAATTTCAGTGGGAGAAAATGAATGCATTCCTACATGACTTACCCCATCTTTCTGTCAGACTGTGCTGTGCTGGGTTCCAAGTTGCTGCGATGCTAAAAGCCATGTCACTTGTATTTCAAAATATATCAGTGTCACCCACGGAAGGTCCAGTTTGTAGTGAACTTCCAGACTAAGACATTCTATGGAGAAGAACACAGTAGATAACTCCAGAAACAATTGTTGTTCTTGATGTGAGATGCTGTGGAGTGGGGGCGAATCATAGCCACCTTGAGTACAAGTAAAGAATATACTACCAAACACTGTGCCATGCCTTTCAAAATTGTCAGTGGTTCAATATGATTCCCAAGGTTTTCTATGGCCGACTGTGACTGGAGTGTGTTCATGGGCCCTTCTCCCAGTATACCAGACCTGGTGTTCCCAGGTGGTCTCACATTAAAGGACAAACCAGACATGTCCTTTCTTCAACTTGCAGATCTGAGGAAATGGATGTCAAAGTGGTGTGGCTATAGCTATCTCCATTAACATAGCTTCTAAAATGAATATGTCCTGAACTTTTTGTATTTGTACATTTCAATAATCATTGACTTCTAATTGAAAACTGTTCCATTTTCCAATAACCTGGAGAACACTGCATTGAACATCTTTGTGTGGAAATAGTTTGATTATAATGTTTCATTGAAGGAACTACCATAAGTACATGCAAGTCAATCTATGTAGACATGTTATGAGGTACATATACCTTAATCTGACAATTGGTTCCTATATAATTAGTCGCAGTTGCCCTCATAGTGGGTAACATACAAAATTTATCAATTACTTTATCTTTCCTTTATGTATTTGTAATTCTCTACATAGATCATTACCTATATCTTTCACACACATGTACACACACACACACGCGCGCGCACACATACACACAGAGACCACACTTCAAGCAGCCATAAAATTAGCAGATCAGAACCCACTGCCCTTCTGCCATGACACTTTGCCTCACCACAAACCAGGAGAAATAGACCAAATGATCCTGTTCTGAAAACCAAATATTTATAAATCCAAGTGAATAATTCCTCCTCTCATTGTTTTCCTCAGGTATTTTTCAAAGCAGCAAGAACCTGACTACTATCATTACTTATGAGATCAAGTATTGTTCCATGTATCTGTTGAGTTTTCTCTGCAAAACTTCGTGAAGTTGATTAGGGCTACAAAATGAAATACTGCCTTGGATCCTGAAAGAATCAGATTCAAATTATTGGTCTAGGTATTTGAATGGATGGACTTTAAAGTCAAATCCAAGGTTTTCAATGATGAGTTTTCATTCATCTTGCAATGGTAGCACAGTCAAAGATGACAGGTGAAAGTGGACTTTTGTCTTGAGGGGAAATTATATGCAGAAGCAGAGGAAAATTAGTTCTTGAGGGACTAGAGAGAAACATGAACAGCATCATGCCTGGTAATCCCATTTTCAGTAAGAAAATCCAAATCATACCAATAATGTTTTTTTGTGCAGGTCTTGGGGACCGATTTGGATCTGTAATATGCCCCTATTAAACACCTGAATAATGAAGGGACCCTAATATCTCAAATCTCATCTACTACTTTTGAGCAGTTTTTTAGTTTGAGAATCAGAAGGATTAAGGCAAGCATTCTTGTATTGGACTAGAATTATTTCAACAAATTTTAGAACTTTTCAAAATGTTGAATGATCTTAATTCCATTGGTGTACAATGTTTAAATTTATACTTGCCTCTTGAAGTCTACCCATGGCAAAAAGTTTGGGATTGAACATTGGAGGAGACCTGAATACACAACCTGAACAGATGGAAGGTTTGTTTTTTTTCTGGTTCAGGGACTGGGAGAGAACATAGAGCATCCTACAAAGGACGCATTCTGTTGGAGAAAATCATGCCATGTCAACAGGACTTGAGTAACACTCTGAGGGACTGAGAAGCCATGGCACTTCTCTGAACACAGCCCTGAGAAAGGCAAGTACCTAGTGCATTACACACTGCCCCCCACTGGCAGGATTTAATGCTGAAAAATGGAATGCAGTCTGGAATCCAAAACAATATGGATTCGATTGTTTAGGTCTAAGAATTCAAATACGAATTTGAATTCAAATTCTTAAACTGAACAATTCAAACCCAAGTTTTCATAGGATAGCTTCTTTTGTCAGGGTTCAGCTGAGGACAGAGCCTTACCCTGACACCAAGTGGGTATTGGGAACCCTCAGGACTGGGATGATGGAATGGCCAGAGGCGCCAAAGAAGGACCTCAGGAGACCTTTAGAAAATAGGAACTGGAAAGTTTATTGGGTTTCTCCCTCAGAGAGGGACAACCAGCAAGCAGCCCTTTACAAGTGGCAGCTCAAGGCCAGCAATGTAGAATGCTGCTGCCTTAATGGTGTTACAGCTAGCAAGGCTGCAGCTCAGATGTTACTAAGAAGACACTGGAGGTCCGCTGGTCTTGACTCTCACAGCTAGCCTTCCCTACCCTCCTCCTTCCCAGGGTTGGGAGGAATTGGAGGGTGCTTCATGCTTTGCTAGTAGCCTTTGGTGCTTCGGGGCCCCTGGGCTTAACTCGCCAGCTTGATTGTAGTCAACCACAGGATTGCGAAGCGCTGGGTCAAGGTGATGGGGTCCAGACAGCAAGTGGAGAACAGTGAAGGTGAAGGTGGGGTCCAGGAGCCTGTTTGTATAGGATCCTGGAAGGAGATGTGTACTGGGAGCAGCCAATCAGGGGGCATTCCTTGACAGGTATGAAAGCTTACCTGTCATACCTGCCAGGTGGGACAGTTATTCAAATAGGGTGATTTGGGGGTGCACAATGGATTGGTGGGTAAGGTATGTAGGGGTCCAATCATATACTTTCCTTTAGGAGCCAATTAGGGGGCTTGGGGTGACCAATCAGGGTAGAGATGGTTAGGACAGGGTCTAGCTGGTCAGGGGCCATCTTTGGTCACTTGATGGGAGGGGGGAATAAAGGAGTGACTAGAATGTGGCCTGGGGTCATCCAGAGGTCAGTCCCTCAGGCTGATCAGAGAGACCCTAATTAGGGGGTGCTTTTTAGGAATCCCCAACATTTTGTTACCCTACCCATGTGGCAAAGTTATAAATGAGAGTTGGAAGTGGACATGTGTCAAGAAGGCAAATGATAAACTGCAGGTCATGGGAATTTTTTTCTTCAGGGGCTAGAGAGTAAATTGAACAAAAACATGTTTCACAAAGTACAATTTCAGAGGGAGAAAATGAATGCATTCCTATATGACTTATCCCTCCTGTCTGTCAGCCTATGCTGTGTGAGCTTCCAAGTTGCTATGAAGCTGAATGAGATGCCACCTGTATTTCAGAATATATCAGTGTCATCCATGGAAGGGAGGGACCTTGTTCCTGCTGAATTTGCAGACTCCGCTAATCATATGGCAGCTTAGAAGCAGGAATTATTGCAGGGAAATGCACCCAGTACTTGGAACAGTACTTGATCTCATCAATCATTATGTTACTCAGGTTCTCATTGCTGTGACAAATACCTGAGTAACACTACTTGAAGGGAGGAATTATTTATTTGGTTTTACAATTTCAGAGGTTTCAGACCATAATCACTTGGATTAGTGGCTAATGGGCTGTGGTGAGGCCCTGGTAGTAGTTCTTCTTTTCCTGCTATGGTACCTGCTACATCAATCCCATTATCCCTGACAGAATAAACACAAAATTGGCTGTTATTAAAGCTGTTTTTGGAAAGGGCCTTAGTGTCTACAAATCTGACCCTTCCTGGCATGCCCTGTGTTCCAAGTGGGGGTTCCTAGGAATTAGACTCTGAGATGGAAAGCAGCATGGAGGAAGTTTGTAGGAAGTAATCCTGGGCTGGAGTTGAGCAGAGGGAAATTGAGCTGAGATGCAGTGTCAATTAAGGCTCTGCCAATCCATGAGGACTTTTAGGCCCAGGGATGGTCCTTCCCCGATTCAAGTGGTACAGCTGAGTCTTTACACACCCACATCAACCAGGCCTTTAGTATGGGCTGCTTTGACTAGGGGCATAACACACTGTCCTCGACTGTTGTACTTCCTAATGGGGACTGATGTCTAAGGGCTGTCTGCAAGTAGCCTTCCCAGCAGCAGGCATGATCAAAGCTTTCATTCCTGAAGGAGGCTGAACTATTTCAAAGGATCTTTGTTTTGCTATTTGTGTCAGCAGACTTCTCCAAAACAGGCACGAGCATACACATAAACACACACAAAGAATAAAACCCATTGTACTCACCGATGCCTTTTAGAAATTTTTTTTAAAGAGAAAGGACAATAAAGCTACAAAATGCTGATTATGATTTGACTACAGAGATTTATACTGAAGAGATAATACAATCACATTTCCATTACTGCTATTGACCCATTTTAAAGTGCTTACTGGGAAGAGGACCTTTCTACTTCATCGTAATTAATCTTTCAAAATTTGCCTTCCATAGTTCTGACTCACCATACATCTGAGTACTTACTTAATGTTCCCAAGCTTCTCATTACAATTTGGAGGCTTCTGTCTGATCAAAGAACACAGGTAACTCTTAGCCCTTTGTTTAACATGTTTCCTTCCTTAGACTCTTGACATTTTGGGGCTTCACAGGCAATCTGATGCTATAGGATTGAAGTGACTGTATTCTTCTGCCAGGCCAGGTATAATGTCTGGTGCATAGTGGGGGCTTCTGTGTGTTCTACTTAGGAAATAAACATCTTCTTTGGTTCTGGTAAACATTTCCATCACTCCCATAGTATTTGTGCTACAAGGCTTACCACTGTCTGCCCAATGAGTAGATTTATTTTCCAGGAGATATGCTCAGACTTGGAAACAAAAAAAAAAAAAAAAAAAAAAATTAAGATTTATTTCAGGCATCCTTCTACCTGGGTATGCAAGTAATAGCTGGTATTTCATTTACTTAAGAACATGAGGCTTTGGGGGAAAAAAGGTGAGTCTCATACATAGTTACATAACTGTTCAAAAGATAGTTTAATACTTTACATTTAAACACACACAAACATGTACCATCTGTATTTCCCCCTTGAAAAAGACAAACTAAATTTAGCAAAATAGCTATATTTCAGGGTAAGCCCTATGAGCCTTTTAAGAGCCATTGAGGTGGTTGTTTTCTCAGTGTCTAGCACAGATGCCTAGTCCAGAGCAGGGGCTTAATCAATGTTTAATGAGTAACTGAACAGAGCTACTGTCTCATGGCAGAAAATAATCTCTATGACCTTATGACATTAAAGAACATTAGCAGATGATACATATTTGCATGCAGAATGTAAGTAAAGAGAGAAGAAAGGAGGGAAGCAAATAGAGAAATAGAAAGCCTTCTAGTAACACCTTTGATACTTCAGAGGATTTTAAGTCTAAGAATTCTTTCCTGTTGTACACCTTAAAATCATTCTGCATCAATTAATTCCTTTATGTTATAACGATCTTTTTTTGTGGTACTGGGAGGTTGAATCCAGCACATTTAACATTTGACATTGTATCACCAATAGCTAATATTTCACTTAAAGCAAGTTTTTATGATAGGTAAAAAGTCTATTAAAAATACACATACATAAGTAAACAAAAAATAAATGTCTTATTTGCATTTTTGTAGGTCTAGCACTATAAACTATATGATCTTATTTACATAGTGTTAAGTATCATTACATTTTAATTAGATTTCATTCTTGGTTAGTAATCAAGGTACTGTTCCCTCAAGAACTCCTATTTTTCTTTTACAAAGGTACTTCCATGGGTTTACTTGAACTTTGACAAATTAAAATGAATTATAAAGAAAATTATAGACCAATTTCCCTAATGAACATAGTTGCAAAAATTCTCAACAAAATCCTGGCAAACCAAAATTATTCATCATGACCAAGTGGGATTTATTCCACAGATGCAAGGCTGGTTAAACATATGAAAATAAATGTAATTCAACATATCAAGAGACTTGCACACGGAAACCACATGATTATCTTGATCAGTGCTGAGAAGGCCTTGACAAAGCACAACAGTTTTTCATAATAAAAACTCCAGAGAAGATAGGCATAACAGGAAAATATCTCAACATCATTAAGGCCATTTATGACAGACCGACAGTCAGTATTATATTAAATGGAGAAAAATTGAAACCATTTCCTCTAAGACCAGGAACAAGAAAAGGATGCCCACTCTCTCCTATCTTGTTCTATATTGTGATTAAAGTCCTAGCCAGAGCAATCACACAAGAGAAAGAAATCAAAAGGATACAGATAAACAAAGAAGAGATCAAATTATCCTTATTCATGGATGACATGATTCTTTACCTAAAGCACCAGAACAACTCCTCTAGAAAACTTTTAGATCTAATTAACTCCTTCAGCAAAGTGGCAGGATACAAAATAAACACTCAAAAATCAGTAGCCTTCCTTTACACTAACTCCAAGCAGGAAGAGAAGGAAATTAAGGCAACAATCCCCTTCACAATAGCCCACCAAAAACAAATGGTTAGGAATCAATCTAACCAAAGATCCTGGAGATCTCTACAAGGAAAACGTCAAAACATTAAAGAAAGAAATTGCAGAGGATACTAGAAGGTGAAAGGATCTCTCCTGCTCATGGATTGGGAGTCCCAGTGTAAAAATGGCTATACTACCCAAAGAAATTTACAGATTTAATGCAGTCCTTATTAAAATTCCAATGACAGGCTTTGCAGAAATAGAAAAAATAATTCAAAAGTTCATATGGAAACACAAAAGACCATGTATAGCCAAAACACTCTTAAGCTGCAAAACTAGTGCAGTTGCCACAATCTCTGTTTTTAAACTACACTATAGGGCTACAGTAGCAAACACAGCTTGATACTGGCACAAAAATAGGCCTGAAGACCAGTGGAACAGAATTGAGGACCAGAGAAACACCAACCCATCTACAGCCACCTGATCTTTGACAAAGGTGCTCAGCATGCAAATTGGAGAAAAGATAGCCTCTTCAACAAATGGTGCTGGGAAACTTGGATATCCACCTGCAGAAAAATGAAAACAGATCCACACCTCTCAATCCACATAAGAGTTCATTCAAAATGGATAAAAGATTTCAACATAAAATTAGAAACCTTAAAATTACTAGAAGAAAAGATAGGCAACATGCTCCAACATATAGACATAGAAAATAATTTCCTTAATAACACTCCAATTTCTCAGGAAATTGCAATAAGACTAGATAAATGGGATTACACAAAATTAAAAAGTTTCTGTGCAGCAAAGGAAATAATCACCAGAGTTAGGGAAGAGCCATTGAATGGGAGAAAATCTTCACATCCTACATATCTGACAGAGGACTAATTTCTAGAATTTACAAAGAACTCAAGAAAGCAAAGCCCAGGACAATAAATAATCCAACATACAAGAGGGCAAAGGAACTGAACAGACAGTTCTCAAATGAAGAAGTTCATAAGGCCATAAAGCACATGAAAAAATGTTCAATACCCTTAGCCACTAGGGAAATGCAAATCAAAACAACTCTGAGATTCCACCTAACTCCAGTAAGAATGGCCAAGATCAACAACACAAATTATAACAAAGCTGGTGAGGTTGTGGAGAAAAAGAAACACTTTTACTCTGTTGGTAGGACTGTAAATTGTTTCGACCCCTTTGAAAAATCAATATTTTCAAGATACCTCAGAAAACTAAAAATAGAACTGCCATATGACCCAGCTATACCACTCCTGAGAATATACACAAAGGGAAATGAGTCAAACAAGTCATCATACTACAAAGATACAGTCTCCTTGAAAGATGTTGTTGTTGTTGTTAGGTGCTGTTGAGTCAGGTCCAACTAATAGTGACCTTATGTACAGCAGAATTAAACACTGCTGATTCTGGCCAGGCACACGATCTTATTTATGTTTAAGCCCACTGTTGCAGACACTGTGTCAATCCATCTAGTTGAGGGTTTTCATTTTTTCTGTTGACCTGCCACTCTCCCAAACATGATGTCCTTCTCCAGGGATTGGTCCCTTCTGACTACATGTCCAAAATATGTCTGATGCAGTCTAGACATCCTTGCTTCCAAGGAGCAATCTGGTTGCACTTCTTCTAGGACAGATCTGTTGGTTCTTTTGGCAGTCCATGGTATATTCAATATTCATAACCAGCACCATAATTCAAAGGCATCCTGCCTTCCTTATTCAATGTCCAGCTTTCATAACCATATCATGTGACTGAAAATACCGTGGCATGAGTCAGGCACACCTTCATCTTCAATGTGACATCTTTACTTTTCAATACTTTAAAGAGGTCTTTTGCCATACCTTTTCAGTGCAATGTGCCTTTTGATTTCTTCACTGCTGCTTCCACGGTTGTTGATTATGGAACCAAGTAAAGCAAAATCTTTGACAACCTCAATCTTTTCTCCACATCAAGAAGATGCATATTGACTCACTTGTAAGGATCTTTGTTTTATTGATGTTTAGTCGCAATCCACACTGAAGGCTATGTTCTTTTATCTTCATCAGTAAATGTTTCAAATCTTCTTCACTTTCAGCAAGCAGAGTTGTGTCATCTGCAGGTTGTTAATGATTCTCCCTCCAATCCTGATGCTACATTCTTCTTCATTAAATCTAGTTTCTCAGATTATTTGCTCAGCATTGAAATTGAAGAGATATGGTGAAAGAATACAGCCCTGATGTACACCTTTCTTGACTTTATTATGAGACCTGTTTATTGGAAGCCAAATAGATGTTAAGAAAGCTACTTAATCCTAAATCCTTCAATGGATTTTATAAATTAGGCCTATTAGACATTTTGAGGGCATTTAAATTTTATGCTAAATAAAACAACTATTTAAGTAATTTAGTAAGATTCAATAAAGTCAATATAACCAACAATGAAATATATTTGGCTTTATCTTTGGATTTCCTCAAGCACTGTGTGTGGTGGCAAGAAAACTAGACTGAGTCTCAGGAGGTAGGGAGTTAGGTGGCATCACTGTTTTGACATTTCTGCATTTTCTTTCTGTGACATTTAAGCACTTCCTTCATTCTTTGTTTGCAAAATGGAAATCTTTCTACCTCAACAGACCCAAAGACTGAGGAAAATTAGATGGAAGTGATAGACAGATTAGCTTATACATTAGCATGTGATATGGAGGAAAAGGGGATTGAAAATGGCTCCCACCTCCTATCCAAACCATTGAACTATTTACAAAACAAAGGCCCTAGGCCCTTGTCTTGCTGGGCACCCAAAGGTGGGAGCCCAGAACTGAAGTCACATTGAGTCCTAGTTTGAAATAAAACTATGAGAAACATGCACCCACTCTTTCTCCTTTTCTTTCCCTTTCACTAACACTTTGCTCTTCTCTTCTTTCTCTAGCAAACATATGCACACCTTTCCCTTTTCTTGGGCCCATCATCTTCTATATCTAAGGTACTTTTCCCTCTAGAAAACTGCTTAATTCTGTTTCTCTGACTTTACCTTTCCCTGGGAAATAGAAATATCCTTATGCAGATTCACCCAGGGAACCCAGCTTAAATTCCTTTGCAGGTTTACCTAAGATTCTCCAAGTACCTCAAACTCTGTAATTATTTCTATAATTTCTCTGTAATTATTTTAATGGTGTACACTATTGGATAAACCTTTTCTGTACTCTCTATTGTAACTTCTGGGTTGGGATTAAATTCACTTATACACCAGATACAAGGACCAGGGTTCTGCTGCCAGATTCCTGGACAAGTGTTCTGGACCTGCCTCTCTGGGCTCCCCATGAATCTCTGGTAACAGAAGTCCTCTGAAAACTATAAGGCAGCAATCTTATTGCATAGTATTTGTTAACATTTATTTCTCAACTGCCCTCCTAGCAATGGATGAAAATCATAAAACAGGTATCTCCACCCAAAATGGATGTGATCATATCCCAACACCTGCAAGGTTACTAGAATTAGACCAGACCACAGTGATCCTCCTCTCAAAACTGTTGTTGTTAGGTGCCATAGAGTCTGACTCATAGTGATGCTATGCACAACAGAATGAAACACACCTCAATTCTGTGCTAGGCACATGATCTTATTTTATTTATGTTTAAGCCCATTGTCAGTCACTGCGTCAATCCATCTAGTTGAAGGTTTTCCTTTTTGTTGTTGTTGTTGACCTGTCACTCTCCCAAACATGATGTCCTTCTCCAGGTGTTGGTCTGTCCTAACTACGTGTGCAAAATATGTAAAACACAGTCTAGCCATCCTTGCTTCCAAGGAGCAGTCTGGTTGCACTTCTTCTAGGATGGATCTGTTGGTTCATTTGGCAGTCCATGGTAATGCAATATTCATCTCCAGCACCATAGTTCAAAAGCATCAGTTTGTCTCGTATCTCGTTTCACAACCACATGATGCAACTGAAAATACCATGGCATGAGTCAGGCTCACCTTTCTCTTCAATGTGGTATCTTTATTTTCCAATACTTTAAAGAGGTCTTTTGCCACAGCTTTTCCCAACGCAATGTGTCTTTTGATTTCTTGACTGCTCTTCCCATGAGTGTTGATTGTAGAACCAAATAAAGAAAAACTTTGGAAAACTTCAATATTGGGTTGTGCAAATGCACCCAGAGCCTCCAGTTGGATGCCTTAAAAATGAAAAGAAAATTAGGCTCGTTGGCTGAGAACCATAGTTCTGTAGCTCATACTTGATATATGTTTAATGTAGCCACAGTATAACAAACTCATAAAATCATCTCTCAATTTTATGTATCTCTGGCAATTCTAGTCAGTCATGTAACTTAGGCTTTCTTGTTAAATTCAGATAATGGCTGTAACACATTTATCCCAGATTATTCTCCACTGATCTCCCTCTGATTATAATTGTTATTTTTTGTTTGTTTGTGTTAATGATAGAGGAGTCTTTTATCTTTGCTCAACCTTAGGTTTCACTTCAACAGTCTTCACTTGGTTAATTATATCTATTAAAGAAATGAAAAGATGCATTGCACTGAGAAAAGCTGTTGTAAAAGACCTCCTTAAAATGCTGATAGGTAAAGATGTCACATTGAAGATGAAAGTGTGCCTGACTCAGTCTCATCATATGGTTGTGAAAGCTGGACATTGAATAAGAGAGACAGGAGAAGAACTGATGCTTTTGATTATGAGATGAATATTGAATATACCACAGACTGCCACAAGAACCATCAGATCTGTCCTAAAAGTACAACCAGAGTGCTCCCTGGAAGCAAGGATAGCTAGACTGCAGCTGATGTATTTTGGACATGTTGACAAAAGAGGCCAATCCCAGGAAAAGGACATCATGTTTGGGAGTGAGGAAGACCCTCACCTAGATGAATTGACACAGTGTCTGCAACAATGGACTTAAACATAATAAAAGATCATGTGCCTGGCACAGAATTGGGGCATACTTTTTTCTGTTGTACACAAGGTCACTTCACATTGGACCTGACTCAATGGCACCTAACAACAATATTTTTCTCTCCTGTTCACCTAGTTATCTTTGCAGTGATAGTTTGCTTATACTTCAAAAGCCCAACCCCTAAAACCATTACTCACTGTTGACAGTTTGACTATATTTACCAGCTCCATTTTTCTCTCAATAAGTATATGTACATTATGTCCACAGGAAAATAGTAGGTACTTGGCATATGCAAGACACAGCCCCTCCTATCAATCTGACCCCTACTTAACCACTTAAGCATTTCCTTTAAGTGTTTTTCTGTACCTCCAAACTTATATTGAAAGAGTAACCTTTTCTGTATTCATTATATTTACTCTCCAGTTACATATCCTCATACTACTATTAAAAATAAATTCCTAGAAATTTGAGCATTAACTAGTCATATGACAACTAGAGATTTTAGTATGCAAGAGATAATATTGTGGCTTTACTTCTATAAATGAAATATCATTTGAGATAAATATCAAAATACTTATGAATAAAACATGACCTTTGAAATTTGTTTTAAAATACAGAGTAGAGAGGGGGCCAGACTGGCCATAGTGTTGAGCCTAGTTGATAAGTGCATGTGTGGATAGTTCATTATAATCTTTTTCTACCTATTTTAATATTGTTTACAATAGAAATGCAAAGCTTTTTCTCTTCTCTTGCTATGGTCTGGGCTACTTCATAAGACCTTACTTTACTTTTGCTTTTTAAACGGTGCTACAAAAATCAGTAGCAAAATATACATTATATAAGTTATATATTAATGTTGTTGTTAGGTGCCTTGAGTCGGTATCTGACTCATAGCGACCTTACATGCAACAGGAGAAACACTATTGTTAGTGTTTCTCTGCTGTTCATAGGGTTTTCAATGGCGGATTGACTTTTGGGAGTGGGTTGCTGGGTCCGTCTCCCAAGCCTACAGCACCTGGTGTTCCCTGGTGGTCTCCCATCCAGGTACTAACCAGACCCAACCCTGCTTAACTTCAGAGATCTGACAGGATCAGATGCCACAGGGCTACGGCTGCAGGCCTATATATTAATGTTGTTGTTAGGTGCCGTCGAGTTGGTATCTGACTCATAGCGACCGTAGGGTTTTCAATGGCTGTTTCGGGATTGCCTTGGGAGTGGATTGCCAGGCCCCTCTCCCATTTTTGCGGTGCTGGGAATTGAACTCGGGACCTCAGAGACTGCAGTGCAGCGCTCTACCCACTGAGCTAAATCCCAGCCCTGTTACCAGGCAGTTATCACTAAATGCTTACAGGTTAAGAAACTTGCTCAGCATCATTAGGATGACAATAAACGTTTTCCATCAGGCATAGTGGGGGCACACTTGTAATCCCAGCAATTTGGGAGGCAGAGGCACGAGGATTGTAATATTGAGGGCAGAGGCAACCTGCAAAACTTAGCAAGACTCTATCTCAAGATAAAAAATAAAGGAGGGTGCAGCTCAGTAGTAGAATACTTGCAAATTATGTGCGAGGCCGTGGGTTCAGTCCTCTAGTACTGCAAAGAAAAAATATAGAAAATAAGCACTTTCAATTTTCACATTTTCTAATATGCAGAAAA
Source organism: Pedetes capensis (assembly GCA_007922755.1). NCBI lineage: Eukaryota > Metazoa > Chordata > Mammalia > Rodentia > Pedetidae > Pedetes > Pedetes capensis. The sequence continues at coordinate 22,194 of VMDO01009690.1, forward strand.
TAATTATCCCATAGCTCTAACACAATGCTCACACTCATATTGATGTACTTCACTACCAGGTAGACTTGGCCAAAGACAAATCTGAAATAAGTTTGCATTTTCCTAGTTAATACTTGGTAGTGTTACAAATTTTATTTACATTCACAATGAAACCAGGTATAATGCTAGTTACCTGTGCAAAGAACCAGTTTATGGCCACAGTTTGGAGGGAAAGAAGCATCCAAGTTTGAAGACAGCAGGTTTAGCTTTAAGGCAGTAAGTTCAGCCCCTTTAAAATGATCAATAACCACATACAATCATGGGAAATCTGGCCCTAAAGATGATAGTCATCAATTCATGATATATTAGGTAGTTGAATCACAAATCAATTTTAGCAATTACATTTTATATCAACTTAAGTTTCATGCATCTGTGGTTTTTTTTTTCCCCCCCTCCGGTACTGGGGGTTGAACCCAGGGCCTCACACTGGCATGCTTTGCAAGTGCTGTGCCACTGAGCTGCACCCCAGCCCATTTTTTTACATTTTGAAACAGGGTCTCGCTAAATTATGCAGACTGCCTCTGGTCTCGAACTTGTGATCCTCCTGCCTCTGCCTCGCAAATCTCTGGGATTATAGGCATGTGCCACCGCACCCAGCTGTATCTGTGGATTTGAATGTAGCAGTTCCTTTAAAATATTATTTTCCTTAATGGAATTAGCATATTCCTAAAATGTGTATTTTTATAAATTACTATGATTGGCTTTACTACCACTCAGAAATATTTAAATCCCAAGAAATAAAACTTCTTAGAAAGGCCTATTTAAAGGGCAAAAATACGGAGGGTTTTTTGTTTTGTTTTTGGTTCATGCAACTTGCTGGCTTTTAGAAAGTACAAGTTTCTTTGGCATGAGAGGAAAACCAGAGACACAAACTTTGCAGCTGTTAATGAATAAATGAGGGTACACGCTTTCTAGAATACAAACCTCACTTAAGTGTATGTTTACTAAAAACTCTACAGGAGGGGTGGCAGAAAATCTGTATAAAACATTTCTAGGAAATTTCAAATCAATCTATTATGTAACATGTTTTTATACAATATCTTTAAAAGCTAGGTCCTTCCTCTGACATATGGTAAGTTATTTACAAAATACATATAGACTCTCAGGAAATTGAGATTCAAAAACTGAGATGTATTTGTACAGCAAACAGGTGTTCATGAGAATTCACCATAAGTAAACTTCTTAGCATTACAAATATTTTACATAATTAGATGAAAACCTATCTTATTATAACCTGTATTGCATAAACCTTTAAGGTCGAAGTTTTGGCATTTCTTGTCTTTTTCATGTGAAAATTAAACACTTGAGTTTCATTAATAAATAGAATGTGTTAGTTCTCAATAGGCTGTAACAACCCAAGTACTTTTTGGTCAGGTATTTATCACCCCTTCTCGTGCCTTTTGATGAATTACAACTTAACTAGATGACCAGCAAGGGCCAAAGGTGGTACTTCACGACCATGAAACACAGTAAAATTAATGTGGTTTTCTCAGGAGAAAAAAAAAAAAAAAAGAAGAAAAAGAAAAAAAAAAGCTTGCCTTTGGCCTCATCAGCATGAGTGATATTGCAGAATTTAAAAAAAGAGAATAAGGTATAAATATAAATCTCCAAGTTCCAAGATGACTTCTAGTAAAATAAGAACAACTTCATCTAAAAGTGAAGTGATTTCAAATTCCCCTAAAATAACACGCTATTAGGCCTAATTGTACAATGTGTTCTAAGCTAAAAGGATATGATGGTCTCACCAAAAACAGATTTTTGGCACTTGAATCTGCATCTCTGCAACCCAAAGAACTTCCAACAATGAAACTAAGCAGGTTGCTGTTCTAAGAGAGCTACATCACAAGGGGGTCGGTGGTCAGTGGAGGGAATGGGTACTCATTATCCTCTTATTTCCTGTTTCAATATTGTCCTTTTAAAAGTCCTATCTAAAATATGTTTTCCTCAGTTATTACTGCTTACATAATATCTGGGCTGGGGTTTAGCTCAGTTGGTAGAGTGTGGCTCTGTGCTGAGTCCTTGGGTTTGATCCTCAGCACTGCAAAAATGGGGGGGGGGACCCCACTCCCAAAGCAATCCAGTAACAATCAGCCACTGAAAACCCTATGAACAGCAGATAAGCACTGACATAGTGCTGGGCATGGCACAGTGTGAGTGTCTCCTGTTGTACATCGGGTAGCTGTGATTTGGACTTGACTCAAGGGCACCTAACAACATATTATCTGAAGCCATGCTGTACAATACAGTTGCTGCTGGCCACATGTGGCTATTTCAATTAAATAAACAAAAAATTCAGTTCATCATACTAACTACACTCTAGGGACTCAACAGCTACATGTGAGTAGTGGCTACCATACCGGAGAGAACAAAACGCACTTCCATTATAAAAAGTGTGACTGGACAATGCTGATTTAAAAAAAGTGTAGCTGTGCTATACGCTGAGATTTTTTTTTTAAACTCCTATTTTTAAAAATTATTTATAAAAAGAGCATCACTACACCTCTGGGCTATAGGTTAATAATATATGTTAAAGTTACAAAGTAATGGTATCAATATTCTGGTCCTTATTTAAAACAAATACATGAAGTACTTCTACATAAAACCCAAGTAAAATATGAACCCCATTAGACATTTTTACAACAAAGTGAATATTTGGAATACATGATAAAAGTAATCTAGCTGTCATATGACTAAATCAGATCATCTCATCCTCCCACTAATATTCAAAATTCTTGAAATATGAAAATAACTAATTTATCACAAGAACAAAGCAAAAAGTGCTCTATTTTACTTTAGTGTTTAGCAAAAGGAAAAACATTACTGACACTAGGAGGCACTGTACAAATCAAAAATAGAAAACTAAAAAAACCTTTTAGGATTAAACTATTATGGAACAAAGACTTTTAAAGAACACACACACAGAGAAAAAACAACTTTCAATTTAATGTATGCAAAAATGCTCCCATTTGCATTGATATCTGAGTTGATGGGGTATTTTTAGGAAAATCAAGTTCATGTTATTTTTTAATTTACTTTGTCAGAACACAAAATAGACCAATAACTGTTTATCATTTCTTTCAAATAACTGTTGGATGGAAGGCAGAAAGTAAAGTACAGACTAGATTGCTTGTTGTTTTTCTGAGTAGACAAAACAACCCAATCATAAAATGCACACACCTGTATTTTAAAGAAAAATGCAAACACAACTTAGCCAAACTTTATTTGACTGCATCTTATTTAGACGGCTTGCACATTTCAAATTTCATTAAATCTCTCTCCCCAAAAGCATATGAGACAATAGGAGAAAATTATGCAGCAAAATCCAGTCATCAAATAGCAGTCCAATATTTTGAGATACACGTGATATTTCATATACTCAACTCATATCTGACGTCAATATAATTTATGGTTATGTTTTCACAAACCTGAAAGCCCTGTGACATTACAGCACTCATTTTAGTGATGTCATGGTGTACTGAAAGTAACTGTGATGCACTACCAATCTGATTTTAACTATGCTCCTGGAAAGTGATGAACTGCATGATTTTTAGACACCATAATAAATATACACATCCAATCTTATACATGTCAGCCAATACCGTAACACAGGGTCAGGGAAAGTTAAAACATGACAAACTCCTTTACATAGATTTGTCAAGCAAGTAGGGAGGGTAATTTGGAGAAGAGAGGCAGAAAACATTAAGACCAAATTTTTGATAGTAATTTTTCTCTTTTTTATTTTGCTGGCTTCAATTTCAAAAACTAATGCGTAGTTTCTGATCTGTGGACTTCTCTAGAGTAAGTAGTTTCATCCCAATGTAAGGGAAATTACAGTCAGTCCACACATCAAAACTGGTAGTATACCCGTTAGCTTTTTCAATACTAACATATATAGCTTCATGGTAGCATGTATTAAAATGTTCAGCAGTACCAACTGCCAAACCAGTGTCAGTGGATAGTACAGTCAGTCTTAAAGAGGCAGCACCCCATCAAAAGAAAGTTGCACCAAGTTTGCTCAGTTTTAGCCAAGTGAACCTACTGTCAATTACCAATGGAACTATTTTAAGCTGACTAAAGGTAAATGAAAGCCTAATATCAAAGTAAATTAATCTTTGATGCTATTTCAACTTGAATGGATATTTCTAGTTTTGGTGGCATGTTATCATACTAGACGTTAAAATTTAGGTAAACAATTTTTACACACCAAATTAAAGTCATATGGTATATACACATACACATACACCAGCAGAACAATATGGCAACAATTTGACTTTTTAGTCACATAGCTCAGTCATGTTTACAAATGCCCAGGCAGTTAATTCAGCAATTCTGGGGCTAAAGGTCAGTAGGGATGGTTTCATTGACAAATGGCAAAAACATAAAAACTGATTGAAATGATAATCTAGTATGTATCTATTTTACAACTGTCCCCATCAGTGAGTCAAGCAAATGTGTATGTTAATCAGTAATCACTACCTATGAACCAGACAAGTCAAATATAAAGGGGTGAAATAAAATCTGATGATGTAAGTATATGTTATGGCTGGCTTCTTTCATTTAAAAATAACAGAAGCATCACTATGATTGCCATTCTTCTAAATGCTAGAGCCCAAATGAACTTTGATCAAAACCAGACTCAAAATGGACAGCTGAAAAGATGAGTACTAAGGGGTCACCATATTTTTTTTAATATAAACAGTATTCTCCCCATTAAACTTTAAAGAGCAATATAAAATGGAAAGAATATGTTTTTTTAAAAATAAGAAATTATAAATGATCCCACCAGCAGGAAGTTCTCATTTTCATCAAATATAAACTGTGTATCTTCATTTAAAAAGTACTTGTTACCATGTTCACTTTCTAAAAAGAGCAAAGAGCAGCTTTCCTTAATTTAAAAAAAAAAAAAGAAAAAAGCAACAAACTTTCCTGAAAAGGGGCCTTTACCAACTGTTTATGGAGGTAGGGTTTAAAAAAAAAAATACAGTAATTATAGACATAAAATAAAGTCCAAACCAAATCCTAGAGCAGAAGTATATTCAAATGAAAATAACAATAACAGATTCCTACAAAACATTTTTCACAGAGAATGAATCTTTTTCTAATGAGCACCTAGGTTTTCCAGTTAAATAAATTATCCATCACAGGTTTACTGACTCAATTGAAAGCAGTTAACTTTAAAATGTGTTACATTGCACTGATCAGTCAAAATACAATGCAACTAATAAACACGCTGGCTATTCAGAAAACCCAAAGAACTCATTAAAAAAAAAAAGATTTTCATTTCTCCCTTTTGTCTGGAGGAACAAAGCAAAGCTCCCTCACAAATCTGTTCATACAAGTGAAAATAAAATAAAATAAAAGCAGCTTAAAATGGATATAATGCACCTTGAGATTTATTTCCAAGACCAAGACTCAAAAGTGAAGCATTTTAAGAAATGGAAGCAATGTGAATTCAAATCAAGTGGGGAAAAAAAATCCAACTACTTTATAGAAGCTGTTCTTCACAGCTTAGCAATAACTTTGATTAAATAAAATCATACCAATTTACATTAATTTTCTATTCTTTACCAAAAATTTCTCCACTCTCAAAAAAAAAAAAAAAAAAAAGTGCATCCAAAACCCAGCGATTTCTGGCTCCATCATCTTAGAGCCATTTCTCAAAGATTTTTCCAAGTAGATTCAACTTCTTACTGTAAGGAAAGAAGGGACTTCCTAAAGTAAACCACTGTCACTCACCTGGAAAAAGTATCCAAATTATAAAAATCTGAAATAATTTATTATCAAATTTAGAATTTAAATAAAAACAAAAGTTTGCTTTCAAAGGCCTTAATGAAAAGGAAGAGATAGCATGCATTAAAAAACTAGAGATGAAGACAAGAATACTTATCTACATAGGCACTGGCAGACGCAATTTAATTACCTTTACTCACTGTAAGACATATCCCACCCTACATTTTTTTCATTCACTAATCACTGAGGTACCAATATTCAAAAATGGAAAATTTAATATTGAAAAAAAAACCTAAAATTGAAGCTTTTTCTTCACCCCCTTCAGAAAACAATGGCAGGTTTTATGTGAAATGTTAGTATGTTTAGGAGATTTTTATAATCTACATTGGCTTTTTCAAGGAACAAAATCATGTTCCAATTTACTGGTTCTGTGATAAAATGATCACCATGTAAATAACATTATCAGCTGACTTTGCAAATGAACTGATCTTGGCTATCAACTGGCAGATCTTGTTGGTACCAAAAGAACTCTTGAAGTTTAAAACAATCTTTTAATTCAGAACAAATGCGCCATGCCAAAGTGCAACAAATATTGTGCGACACTCAATAAGATACTGACAGATAAGAGCTGCATGGAAATAACTAAATCCATTTGCAAAGCAATTTTGTACAAATTGCATTGCATGCAAAGGTTGATTCTATGTGGATGGAAGTTGTTTCTTGATGTCAGTTTCTCAACGCAGCCACAGTTTAAGTCGCAGTGCATCAACTCCATTTAAATAGTATCTGAACAGCCTCTTATCTCGAACAAAACCAAGATTTTCATAAAGTTTCAAAGCAGACTTATTTGTTATTTCTGTTTCCAAAACAACCTTCAAAGAAATGAGAGAAAACCAAATTATAATTTCATAATTTGAAAAACTTACAAGGTATATAATCAAATACTTAAGAAAAACATTAATACACTGGTTTGTTTAAAAACTGATGATAAAAACAGTATCGATATACAGAACAAGTCATAAAAAATGGTTATAGTAATTATCTTTGAGTCAAGGTGGGGTGGGATCACTAGGATTTTATTTCCTGTTCTACTGATTGTTGTGATGCTTAGAATTTTTAGCAATGAGAATACAGGGTCTTTTTTGGTTTGTTTTTGTTTTTTGAGACAGTCTCACTCTAGCCCCAGATATCCTTAAGCTTATGATTTTCCTGCCTCAACCTCTGAAGTTCTGGGAGTACAGGTATGTGCCACCACATCCAGTGTGAGGATATATGTTTTACATTAAAACAAAAATGAATTATTTCCCAGTGTAGAAAAATATGGTGACTTGGGGGGAAAAAAATCAACGAAGATTTAAAAAACCAGTACTTGAAACTATTCAGACTGACCTCTGATTCCTATGTTTTTATTGACATGTCATCCATCATTTCACCTGGTAACAAATATCATACTTGTCAAGAATCTAGGCCATAGTCCTTTAGCCAAACATGTCTGCTGCCTATTTTTGTAAATAAAATTTTACTAGTGGGCTGAGGATACAGCCCAGTGATAGAGTACTTCTCTAGGTTGTGGGCAACACTAGGTTCAATCTTTAAGCACAGAGAAGAAAAAAAAAAAGCTGTATTGGAACATACCCATGCCCATTAGTTTACATGTTTCTGGCTGTTTTCTTCAAAGAGAGCACAGTTAGGCAGTTGCCACAAAGATCAATGGTCCACAAAGCCTAAAATATTTACTATCTCGTCTTTTGCAGACAAAGTTTGCTGAACCTAGACCAGGGGTACTCAAATGTTAGGATACATCATAATCACCTTGTTAAAAAAGACTGCTGAGCCAGGCACAGTAACACACACTTGTAATCCCAGTGACTGGGGAGGTGGAGGCAGGAGGATTGCAAGTTTGAGGTCAGAGGAAGCCTGCATAACTTAGCAAAACCCTGTCTCAAGATAAAAAATAAAAAGGAGGATGTGAGTGCGGCTCAGTGAGAGAGCTTGCAAAGTATGCACAAGGCCCTGGGCTCAAGACCTCAATACTGCAAAGCATAACACAACAAAAAACAAGAATGAAAAACAGACTGCTGAGCTCCACTCTTGGAGTTTCTGAGTAGGTTTTGGGTGGGGCCCAAGAATGTGCATTTTAAGCAAATTACAAAGTGATGCTGATACTGCTGGTCAAGTGACATTTTGAGAGTTACTAGTCTAGACATTAATCAAAGAAAAGGAACACAATATTAACTTCTATTTGAATCTTTTTGATTATCACTGAACTGGAAGCACTGACAATGAAGAATGGATGCTTTTGAATATTATGTATTTTTCCTTTATTTCTATTTTCCTCTACCAAAACACTCTCTAGTGCATCTTCCAAGCTTAGCTCTATTTGCTTTTTCTATTCATTCTCACCTGTCTTATTGAAAATTATCAACAAGTGACCCACAGTTACTGTTAGGATGTCATAACACTCAGGTGTTTAAAGTGCAGGGAAAAAAATGGCTAAGTACAATTAAATAAGGGCAAGCAAAGCACAAGAGGCTCTTGCTGTTCTATCTCAAGCTATTAAAGTCTAATAAGAATTCAAACAATGGAGTAAATAGAGAAGACAGCATTCTTCAACTTATATCTAAAACTGAATTCAGGATTTACTCCTTCTCCACAATTCTATCTCAGTAAATGGAATCTATATCCTACCACACCAATGATTAAGAGCTGAATTCTGATTTGTTAGCATCCTAACACATTAATAAACCTGAAACCCAGGAGTTGTCTTGAACCTCTTTCCTTTCTACTCTCTTAAACATATCCAAATGGGAGAGGGATGTGGCAGACCAATCCTGAAACAATCAGGCATTGAAAACCCTATGAGGGTTGTTATGAGTTGGACCTGACTTAAAGGCACCTAGCAATGGACCTTGCAGCAAACCCATCCAAGCATTGAGTACCATCAATTCTCCCTCTTAAATCTTCTCTCAAACTGGTCTTCTCTCTATTTCCATTTACAGCACCCAGTCCAAGCTGCCATCAACCCTTATCGTTAACTACAAGAGCTTCCTAACGCATTTCCTATGCGTATAGTAATGCTCTTTTTAATTCCTTATTGCCAATTTATTGACTTTTTTTCCTCAGATAAAGTCTATCATCTAAAAATAATCTCAAGAATAAGTCAAATTATTCCTATTTGCGGAAGATAAGATCCTACACTTAAAAGACACTAAAGGCTCCACCAGAAAACTCTTAAGAGCTGATAAACACTTTCAGTAAAGTAACAGAATACAAAATCAACATTCAAAAATTAGTAGCTTAGCCAGGAGTGGTGGCGCACACCTGTAATTCCAGTGGCTCGGGAGACGGAGGCAGGAGGATTGCAAGTTTGAGACCAGAGGCAGTCTGCATAACTTAGCAAGACCCTATCTCAAAAAGTAAAAAAATGGGCTGGGGGTGTAGCTCAGTGGTCCAGCACTTACAAAGCATGCATGCGTGAGGCCATGGTTTCAACCCCCAACCGAAAAACAAAACAGAAAAGAAACACACACACACACACACACACACACACACACACACACACACACACACACACACATATCAGCTTTTCTACATACCAACAATGACCAGGCAGAGAAATACCTGGGAATAAATCTATTCAAGAAGGTGAAAGACCTCTACAATGAAAACTTTAAATCAAGGAAGAAAGAAATGGAAGATGACACCAGAAAGTGTAAAGACCTCCCGTGTTCATGGATTGGAAAAATTAATATTGTGAAAACGGCTACATTACCAAAAGCAACCTACAGATTCAAAGCAATTCCCATCAAAATCCCAATGACACTCTTCATAGAAATACAGAAAACAATCCTAAAATTCATATGGAAGCACAAAAGACCCTGAATCACTAAAGCGATCCTAAGCAGAAACAATACAAGAGGGATTATAATAACTGATTTCAAATTATACTACAGAGCCACAGTAACAAAACTGCATGCTACTGTCACAAAAGCAGACACACAGACCAATGGAACAGAATAAAAGATTCAGAAATAAACCTATTCAGCTATAACTATCTGATATTTGACAAGGGTGTCAAATATACAAATTGAACAAAACTTACTCTGCAACAAACGGAGGTTGGAGAACAGGATATCCTCATATAGAAGGCTGAAACTAGATCCCTCTCTCTCATCCTGTACAAAAAACAGTTCAAAATGGATCACAGCCCTAGTGTAAGACCTGAAACTTTGAAACTTCTAGAGGAAAATATAAGGAAAACACTCGAAGACACAGGCATAGGCAAGGACTTTCTGAAAAGAACTCTCAAAGCACAAGAAACAATAGCAAGAATTGGCAAATAGGACTGCATTAAATTAAAAAGCTTTTGCACAGCAAAGGACACTATTATCAAAGTAAAGAGAAAACTTATAGAATGAGAGAAAATCTTTGCCAGCTATATATCAGACAGGGGATTAATATCTACAATATATAAAAAGCTCAAAAAATTGAACACCAAAACAGCAAAGTATCCAATCAAAAATTGGGCAAGTGAACTGAACAAAGAGTTCTCAAAAGAAAAAATACAAAGGGCCAACAATCACATGAAAAAATGTTCAACATCCTTAGCCATCAGGGAAACGCAAGTCAAAACTACACTGAGATGCCATCTCACCCAAATCAGAATGGCTAGCATCAACAAAACAAACAACACATATTGGCAAGGATGCAGGGAGAAAGGAACCCTCTAAGACTGCTGGTGGGAATGTAGGTTGGTGCAGCCAAATCAATTTGGAGGGTCCTCAAAAAACAAAAATTAGAAATCAGTATGGAGGGTCCTCGAAAAACTAAAATTAGAACTACCCTATGACCCAGCAACACCACTCCTGGGTTTTACCCAAAGGAATATAAGTCAACATACCACAGAGATAGCTCATCCACATTATAGTGATGCTATTCACAATAGCCAAGACAGGGAATCAACCTAGGTGTCCACCAATAGATCAATAGATAAGGAAATTATGGTATATACACACCATGGAGTCTAATTCAGTTATAAAGGAGGACAAAATTATGGTATTTTCTGGAATACGGATGAAACTAAAGATCATCATTTTAAGCATAATAATCCAAACCTAGAAAGACAAACACCATGTTTTCTTTCATATGTGGATGTTAAACTTCAATATACATTTAATACTAAAATATATGGGTCATGAAAGTAGAAGGGGCTTATGTAGGGAAAGAACGGATTAAAGGGAAGGGGGAGGGGCAAGAAGAAAGCTTAATGAAAGAAAAGAAAGGAAATATCACATTTTGCCCATAAGGCAAAACTGGGATGTCAGTGTGTGTGTGTGTGTGTTAGTAGGTAGAATACAGCTTTCCTTTTATGCTACCTGGCAACACTCTTCACTGCTACTAGGTAATAGTCTTATGCTTGACTGAGTGTAGTAAGCCCAACAAGGGCAGGGACCAATGTGTACCTACTTTACAGGTGCATCCTATGCACCTAACATACTGCCTGACACACAGGAAGCTATTAAACATTTGTTAATTAAATGTGTCCTAGCCAAGCATCACGGCACATGCCTGTAACCCCAGTGACTTGGGAGGCTGAAGCAGGAGGATTCTGAGTTCAAGGCAGAGGCAGCCTGTGCAACTTAGCAGGATCCTGCCTTAAAATAAAAAATTAAAAATAAAGAGTGGTCTAGGGGTGCAGCTCAGTGGGGGAGTGCCCTGGGTTTAATCCCCCAGTAACACACATAAAAGTGTCCTTAGCACCTTCCATTATGACATATATACATTACACAAACATTAAACAACAGCATTACCATGCTTTTTAGATGATCAGAGTACTTAAAGAGAAAGCATTATCTGAAGGCAATTACTTAAACAATTAACTCATAAAGGAAATCACATGCTAAATCCAAACCTTTAGATGATCTAAAATTGATTAAGAGTTCAGTATCAAGTAGGAATGTTCCAAGGATGGCTTTAAATAAAAGTTATATAGCAAACAAATTGATTTAACCCCTTAACAGGTATCATGTGGTGAAAAGAGATCCCCAGGTGGGTGCTGGACATGGAGTGCTATACTACTTACCTAAGTGCAGGTATGTGCATGGTGAGATAATATGTGACCCCAGAAGCACGATATTAAGGGTTAAGAACTAAAAGTCAATTTCTCTCTGTTCTTGAAAACATACAATTTAATTCTTAATTATGTATGCCATGCTATAGCCTAGAACACTCAAGTCTGATTAGTACCAGTTTTCAGTTTTGAACAATGCTCTTGGGAAATTCCTGGAATTTTGTTATTAGGTCAGAACCTAATTACAGCTAAGAGGTTACATCAAAGCAATTTAATATAAGAAATTTTAAAGTGGCAACAATGCAAAACTTCTGATTGATTTCACAGAAATAAAAGAGTGAAAATCTAGAAAGAACAGCTAATATTCATTTTCACAGCAACCTTATGAAATAGATATGGTTATCTCCAACTTACAGATGAATGACACTTAAAGCAACCAGTAAAGCAAGGACACACTAGAGCCCTAAGAACTAAAGCTTAACAGTAACCATCCAAAACAAACAAAAAGTAGCTACTTTTTAATATTTAACAACTTAAATTCTTATAAACATACTAAAAGAAAATCTAGATTTATACTGGAAATTCACTATAAAGTTTCCCTCTTCACACCATGGAAGTACTACATAGGAAAACAAAAGCTAATTGAGAGTTTGTTGTCCGAAAGAAACTTAACTGAGAGAAAAAGTTACAGTGATGTGCCACTGCCTCTTTGCAATAAACTATTATCAAGATAAGACAAACCACACAATTTAGAAAACATTTATAAACATTGTAGGTTGAAAGCTCATGAATGGAAGGTATGTCCATGGTTTTTCTGGTACCTATCAGGTCTCCACTCATGTTTGCTGAATGAATTAACTGCTGCTCTTTATAACAACAGTTAAGATCAGAATTAATATATAGTACAATGAAAGAGTAGAAAAAGTTGAAGATTTGCCTATAATCATACAACTACAAAATGACAATATAAATATGGAATACACTTTTCTCATACACAATTCTTTAAGCCAAGCTACTCATTCAAAACTCATGCAGCATAAATAACTCCATTTTATTCTGTTATTTACCTAGCAGCCTTTATCACATAGCCAAAATGTTACCAGTGAAACTAAAATGTTAAACACATTAAACACGTAATAAACACAGCAATAAACACACATAATTAAAAAACTAAAATCATATTTTACATTATGAGGGGAAAATGATTGGACCTTTCTACCTTTACTTGTATATTTTAGATCTTCTTAGTCCCTAATAATCTATTCTAATCAATATTATTAATATGATCTATTATATTCTTTTAATAGTACAAAATACAGTAGAAATTACTGCATTATATGCCTAGAATTTACCAAAGTGTCTTGTGTCTACTCTGTACATAAGAAATAAGCACCATTAGGATAAACCAATCAGGCTGTAGGGGAAGGCTCAGGTTTGAAAGCAAATTGTAAACAGTCTACAACAGGTCATACAGAGTACTGTTTACATAAGAGAGAAACTATTAAAACTAAACATAAGCACAAAAGAAAGGAAAAGAAGGAGAGAAAGAATAGAAAAGAAAAGAAAAGAAAAGAAAAGAAAAGAAAAGAAAAGAAAAAAGGAAAGGAAAGGAAAGGAAAGAAAGGAAAGAAGGAAGGAAGGAAGGAAGGGAGGGAGGGAGGAGGGGAAGGAAAGGAAAAGAAGAAGGAAGGAAGGAAGGAAGGAAGGAAGGAAGGAAGGAAAGTAGTAAGGAAAGTAGGTAGGTAAGAAAACACCAAAGTGAATATGCTAGAAAGCTAGGTGGGAGACTTACTTTTTTTTCTACTTTCCAAGTTTTCTGTAATGTTTATTATGGTGCCTCAAAAGGAACAATGTTTTTAATATAAACAGTCAAAAATTAAGGGATGAGGGAGTAGCTCAATGGCAGAGTTCCTTCCTAGGATGCATGAGGCCCTAGTAACACCACTCACACAGACACAGACACACACACAAATAGGTGACCTGGTTTTCTGCTAAAAATCTTTTAAGGTCACATATGACACACTTAAAATTCCATTGTTGTTGTTGTTAGGTGCCGTCAAGTCGGTATCCGATTCATAGCGACCCTCATACGGTTTTCAATGGCTGACTGTTTCAGGATTGCTGTGGGAGTGGATTGCCAGGCCCTTCTCCCATTTTTGCGGTGCTGGGAATTGAACTCGGGACCTCAGAGACTGCAGTGCAGCGCTCCACCAACTGAGCTAAATCCCAGCCCCTAAAATTCCATTAAGATATATTTATTCCACGGTATTATGATCATAGTTAGCTATGGATATTAACAATATGGTAATCACACCATAAGTATTTAAAAAAAAAAAAAACCTGAAATTTTCAAGTTTTCAGAAATAAAGACTCCAAGGACACTTACAGCTTTAAAATTAAAGCCCTGTTAATTACACTGACTAATCACTTGTCCATATCCTAATTTATTTCAGAAAAAAGTTCACAAAAGTAAATGACTGTGATGCAGGTTTACTATCTTAGGTATATAGAGTGTACTTTAAAAGTATAACTTTAGAAATTCATTCAAGATATTTGTATTTATCTTACTCTTTCCCCTAAAAGTGAAACACGGATCTGTGATACCTATCTTAGTCACTACACTTTACAGCAACCAGAACATGGGGCAGGGGCAGTAAGTATAACCAAATTCCAGCCAGATTAACACATGGGTAAATGCACTTCTCATTTATAAACTAAAAAATCCACTTTGGGTTTTTTTGGATATTATACTTTTTTGGTTAGTGCCAAACATAACAGAAAAGATCTTCAGCTATGCTGTTTTAACATGTCTAATTCTGATATAAAAAGCTGGCAAAATCTTAATAAGGCAATATCTACTAGGTCAGAGCAATGTTGTTGTTGTTGTTAGGTGCTGTTGAGTTGGCATTCGACTCATAGCGACCCTCTGTACAACAGGGGAAACACTATTGTCAGTGCTTCTCTGCTGTGCATAGGGTTTTCAATGGCAAATTGATTTTTGGGAGGGGGTTGCCAGGTCCTTCTCCCAAGCCTACAGCTTCTGGTGTTCCCAGGCGGTTTCCCATCCAGGTACTAACCAGGCCTGACCCTGCTTAGCTTCCGAGATCTGACGGGATCGGATGCCACAGGGCTACCGCTGCAGGCAGATCAGAGCAATAGAGGATTATTATTTGTATAAAACCATGATGTACATTTCAACTCTGACTACTAATTTTGGCTTAATTCATTCTAAAGCTAAAATGATAAATAGCAGCCAAAAAATATAAACATGACTCAATGTCACAAATTCTGTGAACAGAATAGAAAGTAAAAACTGAAAAGCTGTGTGTGTATCTCATATTCACAGACTTTTAAATCTCTATCTTGGTAAGAATTTTTAAAATAGTAACCCAATCTAAGTAGTGGAAAACATAATTTTAAATCCTTCTCAGCAGGGCTTTAAACCTACAAAAAACTGGGTTTGTGTGTGGGTTCCAAAATGTTAAAATGCAGAGTTTGGGTTTAAAATTTTGTTTAGCTTAGTTGGTAGAGTATTGCTCTGCACTGAGGCCCTGGGTTTGATCCCCAGAACTACAAAAATGGGAGAAGGATGTGGCAGTTCACTCCTGAAGCAATTCCGAAACAAACAGCCATTAAAAACGCTATGAGTAACAGCAAAGCACTGACATAGTGCTGGGCATGGTATAGTGTCTGGGAATGTTTTGTTCTGTTGTACAAAGGGTCGCTATGATTTGGAACCAATTTGACGGCACCTAACAACAACAACAACAACATGTAGACTGATGAGTAAAATTTTTTCAATTTTTCAAAAGCTAATGATACTAAAAGCCTGCAGCTATAGCCCTATGACATCCGATCCCATCAGATCCCAAAGCTAAGCAGGGCCGGGCCTGGTTAGTACCTGGATGGGAGACCTCCTGGGAACACCGGAAGCTGTACACTTGGGAGAAGGACCTGGCAACCCCCTCCCAAAAATCAATCTGCCATTGAAAACCCTATGCACAGCAGAGAAGCACTGACAATAGTGTTTCCCCTGTTGTACAGAGGGTTGCTATGAGTTGGATACAGACTTGACGGCACCTAACAACAACAATGATACTAAGCCTGCAGCAGCAGCCCTGTGGCATCTGATCCCATCAGATCTCAGAAGCTAAGCAGGGTTGGGCCTGGTTAGTACCTGAATAGGTTGAAGAAAGGTTGGCCTAACTTAAAGTAAAATCATATGTATGCTTGGTGACTGCTCATTATATTCTTAGAGAATCAAAATTTCAAAGTTTTCCTCTGTATAATGAATACCATAAACATTATTTTCACATATAATTTTCACATAAAATATAACATCACATAAAATTTCACATAAAAAGTTTTAACCAAAATATATTTTAACAACTTGGTTAACCCTACAGATGCCTGTTGCTTTTTAAATTTTACATACTGCATATAAAAATAAGGCAACTGCTATTCTTAGAAAGCTTACAGAAAATCCAAAGAGACAGACAAGTTAACAATTATACAAGTCAAAATTCAAAAGTGCTTTCTAAAAGGGAGGTAGATACAATATGTTAAAAACACAGAACTAATCATTCAACAAATATTTATGAACCAGGTACTCTATCACAAATGTCACACTAAGAACTAAGAATATAACCACAGGCAATAAAAGCATTGCTGTTCTCCACCATGGTCAAGGCAAAAGCTGCCAACAGTGAATTTAAGTGCAGTGAGCATTACCAAAAAGGAAGTCAAGATAAAACAGAAAAGGTACAATTGATTCTATCCAGAAGAATCAAAAACATTTAGTATAACAGTTGGTACTAAACTGGGTTTTAAAGATGGAGAAGTATTTTAATAAGCAGAGAAAAACCAAGATGATACTGGATCTAGCAAACACATCTATGAGAAAGCAGTCTCACTGTACTGGAGGCGGCAAAAACCAAACAGAACAAAACAACACCAGAAAAGCAATAGACATACTACTATCAAAAATTAAAGAGGGAAAAAAGGAGAGGAGGGGTTGTTGCTTGTATAATTTAAAACTAAATGAAAAGGAGAATGAAAGCCTTATGAAGGATAAACAAAAGCTCTGTCTCTTCATACAACAATTTTTTTATCGGAACAATGTGAAACATTAGATAAGAAATTTGTTTAATTAAGGAAAGATTCTCTAATCCAGAAGTAGAGATATTCTAAGTGTAAAAACAATTCATTTAAAATAATAAAAGAGGAAAAAGTTCATGAAGCTATCATTTCCAACCCAACCAAAAACTAGATAAAGTTCACCGCTTTAAAAGGAAGAAAAATCAATTAGAATAAGATGTTCACGCCCAGAGGAAAAGAGCACCTATATATCAAAGTATATGACTAACTTAGGATTTAACCATGAGACTTAAAACAGTATTATCAAAAGATCCATAGCATAACTTAGAACTTTCAAAGAAAAGCTAATACTAGTTAAACATTTGATCCATCACTAAAGTACACAGCCTGCCTCACAGGCAGTAACTAGGATAACTCATAAAGGGCTTAGCCATAGGAACAAAACACTCTCTGGCCCTAACCTCCCTGTTCACTGAAAATGACTCTCAGTAGCAACAGAAGATCCAAATATTGTCTATGAATTCAAAGATTTCTCCAAACTGTTTAGCACTTTTGTGAAGCCTGACTTCTCGCTGACTTGACCAAGCCAGCACGGTTACTGTCCAAACATAGAGAATTATTCTTATGAACTTACCCAATACAATTAACACCTACAAATTTTAGTTACTAATCATGTAAATGACTTGGGTTCCTGCACCTTTTAGATATTGAAAGTTGTGAACAATATGAGCAACTCTGCCATCTATTAGTTAGCTATTAGAAGTAAAATATCTTTAAATCATAAGAATAACTTCACTGTGCTACCCAGTATGTCTACAGGTCTTCTCTCATGTAACATTTAGTGTGCTCTGTTAGAATATAGACTATCATGAATGAGGAGCGTAAGGAAACTCTGCAGTAAGTCTATGTATTTTAACATGGAAATGTGTTGACATATTGTTAAATAAAAGCAATTATTGCAAAGTAATGACTTCATTTATATAGAAGTTACACTTGCATAAAGATGTGCTTAGAAAATGAAAAGATGCATATTGGCTACAGGTGGAAAGGATAAAGAGTTGAAGAACATGAGGACAGTGAATAAGGGACTTTATAAAGAAAAATACACCCACATTCAATGACTGTGCATGTCTTGTAACAGAAAACCCCACTTTTTATAAAAGTTACCAAAATACTTAAAGTCGATTTGTTGAAAAAAATTACTTAATTTCATGTATTTTGAAAACTCTTTAAGGCACATTTTCCCTCCAATAATAAAGACTATTGTCACTTGTATTACTCATAAAATTACTACTACAGTAAAACTTTGTTCCTCCTTATTCACCATTGCTGTAGTAAAGATATCTGTATTTTTCTAGTTTTTTGTTCCCTTCCACAATGTACTGACAGTTACTGAGCACTATATGTATGGCACAGTGTTATAGGATAGAAAGAAATTATACCTGCCATCATGCCTTACAAATAAGCTGAAGAAAGATGTTCTTATGTTAATGTAGGGAAAGCTTTACATTGAAAGATATTTTTGACAACTTTCCCATTATCTCATGCTTAGAGATCTTTTTTCAAGAGTGAAAAGTCCTCTAGATGGGCTAGATGGGCTGATAGTTTTCCCAGGGTTAAGAAAAGAAAAGGTGTTAAAGAGATAATAAGGACAATATACAAGCAAATTAGTTAGGATTGTAAGAGGAGCTACCATAAATGACTTAACTGATAACAAGGCTTCTGAATACCAATTATTTACTGAAAATGCCTAGATCTCACATTTTGAAAAAATTTAACCCCATTGCCTTAAAATTTACTCTAGGTAAAAATTCTTGTGTTTTTAAATAAAATGTAATTTTCTCCAGAAGATGCATTTGTGTAATAAATTTGCAATGAAATATGCAGTCCAATTTATTACAGAATATTTATTTTAAAAAATACTCAGTACAATACTGCCCAGGATAAAGGTATTAAACATTTAGACTTACCTCATCACAGTCTCCTTCAACCATGGCATATATAGCTTTCTTAACCAAGTTAGTACCTAGAATATAGATCTGAGTATTAATGAAGGAAAAATATAATCAGTTTTTTAAAGAGCTGAAATTATGACATTTATAAGCATACAAATGTCAAATGTTAGATCCTATCTTGAATGCAGATAAACTGATCATCTCAAATTGAGAAAAAAATTTAGATATAAGCTGAGAGAAGCCAATAGAACCTACACATAGCATATAAGGTTCCTCCTGAAAGACCTATCTCCTGATGTATATTTCTTCTTCTCAGATGTAATTGTGTGGCCTAAGCAGGAGTTTGATTGATTCTGTCTGAAGGTATGATGGGGGGGGGGGGGTGTGAAGCAAAATATAGTATAGACAAAACCACCTAGGAACTCCTTGAGATGGCCAGAACTTTCTACATGACCTGAGCTGATCTTGCCAAAGATGTTCCAAACCTCTGGACACAAGGAACAAGAGAGGCTCACAATAAGTGCTGTGACCCCAGTGGGCCAAAGCAGAGCCAGCACCTACAAACCGTAAAGCAAGCCTGAACACAACAAATCTGGCACTCTCAGTGATGTCAGGGATATCTCTACAAATGTCTAGGAAAATTTATCATAGGTTAGGGTCAGATAAATCTGATACATTAAAAGGAAAAAAATGTCAAATTTAATTTGAAGAAATGACAATTTTTAAGTATCTCTTTTTAAGCCATACATTCAGGTGTGCATGCACTTCATGGGCCACACAAACTATGTCTGAAGGCCAGAATGTAGCCCTAAAGCTATTGGTTTCTGCCCTTAGAACTAGCCACATAATTGCCTATCATTTTTCATGAGTCCTTCTCAGCTCTTTTCAATACATCAAAGACTCGAATTTGGTTTATAAAACAAGCCCTATTCATTTAAAACCTGCAGCCATAACACTGTGGCATCCGATCCCTTCAGATCTCAGAAGCTATGCAGGGGCGGGCCTGGTTAGTACTTGGATGGGAGACTGCCTGGGAACACGAGATACTGTAGGCTTGGGAGAAGGACCTGGCAACCGGCTCCCAAAAATCAGTCCACCAGTGAAAACCCTATGAATAGCAGAGAAGCACTGCCAAAGTGTTTCGCCTGTTGTATGTAGGGTCACTATGAGTCAGATACCAACTCAATGGCAATTAAGAACAAATTCATTTAAAATCTTAGTGGAAAGCTGTAACCCTATTTTAAGAAAAAGTCAGTTAATTGGGCATCATGATGCACACCTATAATTCCAGCAATTTGGGAGGGTTTGGCAGAAGAATTACAGTTCAAGGCCAGAGGCAGCCTAAGCAACTTAGCAAGATCCTATCTCAAAATAAAAAAATTTAAAAAGAGGGCTGTGGATGTGGCTCAGTGGTAGAGTGCTTTCCTAGCATGCACAAGATCCTGGGTTCAACTACTGGGGGTGGGGGGGGATAAAGCATAATGGCACATGACTATAGTCCCAGCTACTTGGGAAGCTGAGGTATAAAGACCACTTGTGCCCAGGAATTCAAGGACAGCCTAGGCAACATAGTAAAACATCACAAATAAACAAAACAAACAAACAAACAAAAAAACCTAACACATTAAATAAAACTATTTAGAGTTTCTCTTGACATTATATACAGTGTAAAACAGTCTTACATGAGTGTTAGTAACACTCATATTTTAAAAGTTACAAGTAACAAAACTGCTAATAAATATTGGCATATGGCATCAAATATTATTTCATGAATTCTTACTTAGCTTAAGTGCATCCCAGAATTTGACATGCTCAGACAACTACTTGTCTATCTGATATTCCATGGGGAAAAGAGGCAGTAAGTCCCAGACACTAAAACAGTGGTTCTTAAGTAGGCTTACATCACGGCCAACTGGGAAAGCTTCAGTCATACCCATGACAGAATGAACAAGGTTCTCCAGGGTAGGAAACTAAACATTTGCTTTCAAACCACCCAAATGATTCTAATGACCATTATAAACTATGACTAGAAGACTGACTAAACATGCCAAGAAAAGCAGGCCCAAGAAAGATATGAGTTTGAAAATAGTCAGAATCCATTCTCCTCTCATAGGCTTCTCTTAAACTTCAGTATCTTTGATAACTAGCACTAATGAAGGGTAATGATTACTCCATAATTTTGGCTTGACTGAAGTGTACTTAACCCAAGCATTGATAGCTGCTTGAGGGCTGGGGTCAAGTGCTCTCATAACACTACAGTACTAGTATAATGCAAAGCATTTTGAATGTTAAAAAAAAAATGGAGGTGAAAACTCATCACTTGCTACTTGTTAAAAAGATAATCTCTCAAAACATTAATAAAGAAAGCATTTTAAGAACTTTTTGAAAATATTATTTTGAAATAAAAATCTTTTCTTCCCTTACCTTCAAGTTCATTGCTAAATATTCACATTTAAGTCCTTTGTTTCAAAATGAAAAATGAAAATAATTTATTTATCCTTTTAGTGAAATAATATTTTCCTTACCAATGCCATTTCTCCTGTATTTGGAATCCACGGCTAACATGGCTATATAACCTCTGCGGAACATCTTTTTGTGCATATCCAACTTGCAAACGATGGCACCTACACACTCCTCCCCTACCATGGCCTTAAAAATAAACAAACAGTTATGAAGAATACATTGCCATCAAGTATTGCACAATCATGAAGGGAAAACAGCAAATAACCCTTGGTCAACATTTTTGAAAGAGGAAAAGATAGTGGGAACTCTAGCAAGATAGCAATCATAAAAGTTTCAGAAATCTAAATCTCCAAATGCCTTGAAACATTATAGTTTAAAAATCTCTCAATATTCTTTTTATATCATGAATTTCTTATGCTGATTAAAGCCCAGAGGGAAAAAAGAGATAAGATTTCCACAAGGTAAACACTCGAGTACTTTATAAAATTATGTATGAAGGTGGGTGCCATGGCATCTGCTATAATCTGAGTGACTGTGGAGGCTGAGGTAGTGAACTGCAAATTTGACACCAGTGGCAGCCTGTGCAACTTAGTGAGACCCTGTCCCAAAATTTAAAAATACATAAATAATCATAAATGAGGTGTTTATCGTTACAATTATGTGCAATAAAGATCTACTTAAGTTTTGTAATGGGAGACTAGACGAACAGATTTTTTAAAAAATCTATTAACATATAACAACACTACAATTTGCACATCAGCACAGCATTACAATTTTTTTATAATAAAGCTTTAGTAAATGATATACAGGGCTGGGATTTAGCTCAGTTGGTAGAGTGCTGCTCTGCAGTCTCTGAAGTTCTGAGTTCAAATCCCAGCACTGCAAACAGGGGAGACGGATGTGGCAATCCACGCCGGAGGCAATCCTGAAGAAGTCTGCCACTGAAAACCCTATAAGGGTCGCTATGAGTCGGACACAACCCAACAGGACCTAACAACAAAACAAGGGATATACAATGTAATACCTGTGCTTGAATATTACTCCTGGTAGTTAACTTTTGATAAAAAAAAAAAAAAGACTGTTAGATGGGCGCAGTGGCGCAAGCCTGTAATCCCAGCAGCTTGGGAAGCAGAGGCAGGAGGATCCCAAGTTCGAGATCAGAAGCAGTCTGTGTAATTTAGGGAGACCCTGTCTCAAAAAGTGAATAAAAAAGGGGGAGGGCTAAGGGTGTTGCTCAGTGGTCTAGCATTTGCAAAACATGCAAGAGTGAAGCCCTGGGTTCAACCCCCAGTACCGCAAGGAAAAAAAAAAAAAAAAAAAAAAAAAAAAAAAAAAAAAAAAAAAAAAAAAAGAAGAAAAAAAGAAAAAGACTGTTCAAAAGGTATAACTTAGATCACACTTAAGAGGTTTTTGTTACTGAAGCGCTACAAAGATTAAATATAGGATAGTTTCATTTTAAGGATACTCCTGATATTATGGGTCACCACCATAAAGCTCTCAGAATCTTGATACCTTGTACTTGGGAGACTGAGGCAGAAGAATCATGAGTTTGAGGTCAGCCTGGGTTACATAGAGACCTTGTCTAGAAACAAACAAAATAAAAACACTATAGCTCAAAATCAGAGCTTTATATAACATAATGACTTACGGATCTTTTCATTTTAATAAAAATGTCAGCTTTCTAACATGTTAAAGGCTACATGTTAAATAAAACATAAAAATTCCCAATTTTTAGTAAGATTTCCCATGTGATCAATGCAAATGTTTTTCAAAAACTCCAACACTGATAAAAAATGCTAAGACTCTATTCGAATAAATATAAGTAAGGCAATATCTCTAATAGTTTAGTAATGTATCAGCAAACCATATTTCTTTTCTGTAAATTAACTATATAGAAGCAACTATTTCAGCAACAAAAACCACGAATGGGTTAAAAAATAAATGAGCAAAGCCCAATGTATACCTAAGACATATTTTACTTTGAATTTAGGGTAACATTTTTTTCTCTGTCATCCCATAAACTGATTAAAAGCCCATTTCTAATAAACTGTGAAGTATTTTTAGGCAAGAAAATTCTAATCCATTTTACACAACACCTAAACAAGGTCAGAAAAAACCTTTCTGAAGGGATACTAAACAACCCACACTAGCTCATTTCTCACACATTCCAATATTATCCTGGGTCAGTAAACTTCTAAAATAGTTATTTCCATTTTTTTCATTCACAACAAATCTATTTTAATTATTTTGAAAAATTAAAATTTCTTTCTGTTTTAAGACCTCAAACACACAAGAAAGTTGCCTGATTAAACTCTTAACAGCAAATTTTATGTGTGTATGTATGTGCTATGGATTGAACCCAGGACCTTGCACATGCTAGGGAAGCATTCTATCACTGAGCAATACCTACAGCCCTCCTGACAGCATGTTCTGATTTGAAAATTACTCATTTCAAATATATATCCAGAGAGAGGTATACACGTGTACACACACACACACACAATTGTCACAGACCAAAGGGTACACTTAAAACAGCCAGAAACAAATTTTTCGCCTGATCTCATAAACTAGGCTCATATGAAATGGAAATCCACATAAACCTGTGATACAAAACCACAGGGAAGATACACCTTACAGTTAATGAAGCCATCCAAAAAGAAAAAATTCAAACCACTAAACACTATATAACTCAATGACATTTTCAAATTGGACAGGAATTTCAAACTAATCTTTGTCCTTCAATTATTAAGTAAAAAGCAAACAAAATACTATGTTAGCCCATTCTTAGACTAGATTGTTTTCTCAACTAAGAATCTGGAAATGCAAAAAGCAAGTTGTACATATCATTTAAAAATAAAAGCCCAATATGATATATTGTTATTAATAAAATACTGACAATGAAGATGAATAGTGCATTTCTTCCTGGTAACTACTGATAAGTATACATTTACAATAATCACTAAATTGCCTGTTGACTTTCCAAATAAATGCTTCTGCACACACTTTCGAAACTCATGCTGTTAAAGGTATTTTTCAAGGATGGGAACTGAAAAAATCTCTGACAAGATTTAATTCCACAAAGGTAAAGGTTTATCAGTCTACAAAACTATGAAAAATATAAAGTGTGAAATAAAGATCCCCAAATTCCAGAACACTACAAATAGAACTGGAGGAAGCCAGAAAGTTAAATTTAGAACAAATAAACGGAAGTACTATATTACATTGCTAGTAGATTTCAGAACTTATAAAATGCATCAGCAACTGAAAATACTATGAATTCTAAAGAGGTAGAGTAGAGTAACTGGCAGTGCCTCATATTTGTACTGGCTTCTAGTTTTAGATCTGTTATAATTATTAGGAAGAATTATAAGAAACTGACATTTCTGTTAGTCAATTAGGTATTGGCAATTTTGTAAGGTTCAACTCCATATATTACATTTGAACCATTACAGGTTATCCGTGGAAACCAAGAACATTTTGGAGGTTTGTAATTTCCTACCATTGATGTTCATAAGGACAACTACCCCTTGGTGAAGGCAACTTTATGACACAGTAAGTTTCACAAAATGGTTAAGGATATGTCATTTTTCTGGATCTTGTTACCATAATGAAAGGCCAATAGACCCAGGTTCTACCTTTACCTCGCTGCCACTAAATTTAAACATTTTAAGTCATTCTGGTCCTTATTTTTCCCCATGACCAAAAACAAACAAACAAAGGTTGGGCTTACATTATCTCTAGAATCCTTTCAGATATGATTTAAAATAAGCACTTGTATTTTTTAATAATAGTTCTTATGAAAAATTCAACTTTTAGAACACACCAACATAAAAGACCCAGTTCTAAATGGCCTGTTATTTTATTGTTCAATACCCCAGATTCATACATACGCTAGGAAATCTTATCCACTAACCACTTGTGCATATCTTGATTTTCGAGATATTCAGAATTTAATGTTAAACTTTGGCTAATAAACTGGGTACAAATTAACTGGTGAATCGGGAGGGATCTATACAAAATCAAAACTAAAATTTACTAATATTAAATTTGCCAGAGTGTCAAAGGGAATGACAAGTTGAGAGGCCTAGGTATTATCATGATTCAAAAGTTGGCTAAATATCATTCGTACACAACTACTTTCTGGAAGCAACAGAAAAACACCTATTTTGATTAGTTTAGTGGTGCTAGAGATCAAACCAGGGCCTCATAAATGTGAGGCAATTCAACTACCCTGAGCCACATCCCCAACCCAGTTTCAATCTAACATGTAACTCAATTATTGAAAATGTGACTTTAAAATCCATCTGTATTTTTTAGCAATTATAATGGCATTCAGTATGACATTTATATTAGTTATATGTCATTTTCCCATATTCATTAATAGACATGTCTTAGAACTTTTTTGATACAACGCTAAAAATACTGAAAGAAGTTTTCTAGAATATAAAATAGTATCTACAGTTTAAACAAATGTACTAAGTTGATATTTAAGCAAAGTTAATACAGAAAATAGCAAAACTACCATAATCTACAATACCCACGTTATATTTTCAGATTACCACCGAGCCACAGAATACAAAATAGATTTTTGAAGTATTGTCAAAACATATTGCAGGGAATTATTAAGGGCAACTAAGTCAATACTAAAACAATAAATAATAGTGATAGTTTTTCCATACATCATAAAACATCCCTTAAAAGTATGTCATCTTTAGTAAAATTCAGTGAAAACAATATGTTCTGTTTATGTGATACAATGCATACACCTGTAGTCAATAAAGGTTTTATACAAACTGAAAATGAGTCACTATTACTGTGAAGAAATTACTGGTGCAAGCAATGTAAGCTAAAAAAAATTATTCAGCTTATTCCATAGACAAGTCTTTTTGGCTTACAGGTAAAGAGAAGATTTGTGTCAATTATACCTCACAGAAAACAATGGTACCCATTTTTAAACATATCTGTGGCCAATTTCTTAAAAAAAAAAAAAAAAAGCCCTGATTAGTAACAATTTCACATGTAAGTTTCCTACATTCCACAAAGGGTTTTCTGTTCAAGTTTCAGGAGTCATTCAGCAACCAGAAGTGTTAGTAGCACCTTCTGCAATGGAGCACCAGAAACCAGGGTGGCTAGAACTCTTAACTGTCCTGTTGAAGCAAAAGGAAACAATCTCGGTAATTACTGAACATGCTTGTAAGATTTCATTCTCCAATGAGTCCAAAGCAAGTTCACTGACAACTGTGTTCACCAAAATAGGTTTATGCATACATTTTTCCCTAATTATGGCTGCAATTAAGAGATTAATAAAGACTGTATCCGAACAGAACCATGTTCAAATGACTGCAAAGTGCTTTGAGGATGAGGAAGGGTAATTAAAGATGGTTAAACATGATTATAAGCTAAAGTAAACAGGACATAAGACCTCTCCCCTGCCCCGAGTGGAACATGCATCATACAGACTTGCTGCATATACATCAGTATCAAGTTAACCCAGATAATGAGGTCTTACCTTTAAAACAGTTCCATTAAATAACTAGGAATGTGTGCACGCCCGTAAGCACTTTACAACACGTAAGGTAATATGAAATGCAGGAGGATACATCCACTGCCACACTCTTGGCCCTCACACTCCCTGCCCTGCATGGCCTGGATCTCTGTTGGGCTCACCCTGTTTTCATTCCATCCACTTACCAAGAAGCACAGCTGTGGCCAGTTGTGGATAAAATATCTATACGTATAAATGGAGTAGGGTTCTGACAGATCTTTGGTGATCAGTCTCATGATATCGGGCATTTGAAGCTCAGATTCATATCGGACATATCGTATCGTCCGATCCACCCCAGGCTCGACCTCCCTGCCAGAGGGGTTTTTTAAACTGCAGCCGGTGGTCAGGGACGAAGACAGCAGCCGCACCTGCTCGTCTTCCTCCTCCTCCCGCTCGGTGCCCTCGGCCAGTCCGTTTCGGGCAGCCGTGGGGTCGGCCGGCGCCACTGCCGCTGCCTCTGCCAGAATGGGGAACGCAGTTCTTGCATTATTGGGAAGGGAGTGAGGGGGTCTATCTCCCGAATGTACTCCGGTTCCTTTTGTTGCAGTCGCTTTGGGGCGCCCGTCGGGGGTGGCCGTGGTCGCGGCCGCCCCGGGTGCACACAAGACCTTGCTCTTCAGGGAGGCGGCCGCCCGGAGGTGTCGCAGTTCGGGACTGATCACTCCGTTGAGCTGCTGAGGCTCCTGCAGTGCCTGTGGGCAGCGGAGGCACTGATACCCCTTGGCCGCCGCCGCCGCCGCCTCGCCGCCGGCCGGGCTCCTGACGCAGCCTTCGTGCTCCTCGTCGTCCTCCTCGTCCTCGCTGCAGCAGGCGAGGGCGGCCCCCGCCGGGAACGAACAGCGGGGCTCGGCGGCCGCCGGGGCCGGAGGTGCTGGTGGTGAGAGGAGGCTGCTAGGCCCAGGCGGTATCTCCGCCATCCTAGAGGCGACACAGACCGAAAGAGAAAGCCATGAGAGCCGGCCTGCGAGCACGGAGCAGAGGGGGCGGCGGGCTGGGGGCGGCGGAGGCGGGGGGGAACAAAGGCAGAAACCGTCCCTCACAGCCGCCCCCCAACTCCGCGCCGCCCCCCCTCCGCTAGTCAGCGCCGCCCCGCTGCTCAGCCAGCACTGTCCCCGTCCGCCCGGGTCCATCCACCAGCCCTGTCACCCGCGGCCCCTGCCCGCCCCCTCCTCACGGCTCACCCCGCACCGCTCCCCGCCGCCGCTGCCGCCGCTCCGCTTCCTCAGCCACCGCCGCTGCCTCCTTCCCCGCCTCGGCCGCCTTCACCGCCGCCAAGGCTCTCACCGCCGCCGCCGTAAAGCGCCTCGGCTGTTACCCCGGGTAAAGTTTTCTGAGCTCGGTTTTACGACACTTCCCTGCCTGCCGGCTGCCAGGGTAGAAAGAAGGGGGCGTAAAGGGAGGTGACCTGTGGTGGGGCGGGGCCTTAGGTGTCTGGTGCGGGGTTCCGGGCGGCGGCGTGATAATAGGTGGGTCTGTGGGCAGGGAGGTTACGGAGGGCCTAGGAGTCATGGGTTCCCGACCCACCTGCCTCAGCTGTGGGTCTCCTCAAGCCCTGGAACTTGTAACGCGGGGTCGGAGAGGAGTGGGCCCGGCAGGCGCTCCCTGCTACGCGTCCGTCGCTCCGACCGGGCCGCGGCGAGTTCCGCCAGCTCCGGCCTGTGGACCTGGCGGTTTACCAATCACCTAAAAATGCCTCTTCGCAGCCTCACCGTGTTTAACTTTTTGCCCTAAGCGGAGGCGTGGGGGAGGGAGGAGCGGTTACAGAATGAGTACATAGGGGAAGCACGTGAAAGAGGAGAGGAAGTTTAAAGGTCTGAGCTCTGAAAATAAGAATGACTTTAAACGCCTTAGGGTTTGCACTGTGAATGAACGTCTTTACCCTTTTGAAGTAAGAGAACACCTAGTCCTCTTCCACTCCTTCCTCCAACCCACACTCCCGCCCGGAAAATTGGAGGTAAATGTGACCAGCAGGTGCTGGGCATGTGGAAGCACGCCAGGGGAAGGGTGACAGCGGTGGTGAACGAGTGGCAAAGACCAAGAAGCACCTAACTTGTGATAGGAATTGTGATAGGTTCAGAAGCATTCGTTAAGAGGTGTCCTGATCATCACAAGTGATCTGCCAAGTGAGTGCAGAAAAAATTGCAGCACAGGCTTGGCTCTTTCTGCTCTTGTCTACAAGTGATGATTTTCAGCAATTCTAAGCTGAAAGGCAGGGGATTTACCTCAATTGGTAGAGCGCTGCTCTCAGTCTAAGGTCCTGAGTTCGATTCCAAACATCCCGAAAATGGGAGAATGTAGCAGTCCAGTCCCGAGGTAATCCCGGAAACAATCACCATTGAAAATCCTATGAGGGTCGCTATAAGCTGAATAGGACTTTATCGCACCTAACAACAACAAGCTGAGAGGCAGACGGAAAGTGTAATTCACCTGCACACTGATTCGGTTTTTTAAAAAACACATGTAGAGCTGGGCAGGTTATCCCAAATGTAAGTTTTCAAAGCTGTAATTCTGTGAACATGTTTGCAACTTTCTGCCATACTCTTAAACTCTTTAAAAATGGGATACACTGTAGCATGGATGGTAGATATAAGAGTTACAGTCTTTGTCACTAACAAAGGAAAACTATCACCTTTCCTGGAGAGATTCAGCCCATAGGGATAATAATAAAATTTGTTACTGTGTGCCAGGTACTGTTTTAATTGTCTTATATGTATTTTTCCCTTTTTTGTAATTTTTAATTCATAATGAGTCTCATTATGACATTTCCATACATGCCCTTCACTGTACATTGCTCATATTCACTTCACACTTATCCTCTTGTGACCTCCCTCCCCTACTCCCTCTCTCCCCACCAATGGTCTCCCTTCTACGTGCACATCTTATTTGTGAGTATATCTATCTAGTACACTCTGATTTTGCTGTAAGGGCAATATATGTGATATTTCCTTTCTTCCCTTTACTCTTTTTTCTTGCCCCCTCCCCCTTTTCTTTAGTTCATTATCTTTCCCTACTTAGAGTTCTTCTACTTTCATGACCTATATGTTGTAATAATGGATATATATTGAAGTCTGACATTCACCTGGGACTGGAGTTTAGCTCAGTTGGTAGAGTCCTGCTCTGCACGCTCTGAGGACCCTAGTTCAATCTCCAGCACAGCAAAACCAAGAGAAGGACATGGCAATCCACTCCCAAAGCAATCCCAAAAACAATCAGCCATTAAAAACCCTGTGAGGGTCACTATGAGTCAGACTGGACTCAATGGCTCCCAATAAGAAGAGCATCTACATATGAGAGAAAACATGATGTTTATCTTTCTGCTTCTGGCTTACTTCGCTTAAAATGATGATCTCTAGTTCCATCCATTTCCCAGAAAATGCCATAATTTTACCCTCCTTTATTGCTGAATAAAACACCATGATATATATACACACATATGTACACACACACACATATATATACACATATATACATATACATATATATACATATATATATACATATATACATATATATATACATATATACATATATGTATATATATATATCACAATTTTCTTATCCATTCATCTATTGATGGAGACCTAGGTTGATTCCCTATCTTGGCTATTGCAAATAATGCTGCAATAAACATGGATGAGCAGATATCTCTGTGGTATATTGACTTATATTCCTTTGGGTATATATCCAGGAGTGGTATAGCAGGATCATATGGTAGTTCTATTTATAGTTTTTTGAGGACCGTCCATACTAATTTCTGTAATGGTTGCATTTCCACCAGCAGTGTAGGAGAAGCATCCCTTTTTCCCTGCATCCTTGACGGCATTTGTTGTTATTTGTTTCGTTGATGGTAGCCATTCTGACTGCGGTGAGATGGTACCTCAGTGTACTTTTGCATTTCCCTGATGACTAAGGATGCTGAACATCTTTTCACATGATTGCTAGTCATTTGTATTTCTTCTTTTGAAAACTCTATTCAGTTCTTTTGCTCAATTTTTAATTGGATACTTTGCTTTTTTGGTGTTTAATTTTTTGAGCTTTTTATATATGGTAGATATTAATCCCCTGTCTGATGTATAACTGGCAAAGATTTTCTCCCATTCTGTAAGTTGTCTCCTCACTCTGTTAATTGTGTTCTTTGTTGTGCAAAGGCTTTTTAGTTTAATGCAATCCTATTTGCCAATTTCTTGCTATTGTTTCTTGTGTTTTAGGGGGTCCTATTCAGAAAGTCGGCTGGAATTTAGCTCAGTTGGAAGAGTGCCGCTCTGCAGTCTCTGAGGTCTTGGGTTCAATTCCCAGCACCACAAAAATGGGAGAAGGATATGACAATCCACTCCTGAGGCAATCCTGAAACAATTAGCCATTGAAAATCCTATGAGGGCCCCTATGAGTCAGACATGACTCTATGGCACCTAACAACAACAACAATCAGAGAGTCCTTGCCTATGTCTTGAAGTATTTTCCCTATGTTTTCCTCTAGCAGTTTCAAAGTTTCAGGTCTTACATTAGGGGTTTGATCTACTTTGAACTCATTTTTATGTATGATAGAGAGGGATATAGTTTTAGTTTTCTTTAGATGTATTTATTAACTCATTTACAAGTGTGTGTCCTGTAGAAATATTTCTATGCAAATACACTTATAGAAGCTTATTTGTTTTAGTCTTGTCTGTAATATGAAAAAATAATTGCAAACCAACTTGTTGTTCTTAGGTGCCATTGAGTCGGTATCCAACTCATAGCCGACCCTACATACAACAGGTGAAAAACTATTGTCAGTGTTTCTCTGCTATTCATAAGGTTTTCAATGGCTAATTTTCTTTTTAGGAGTGGGTTGCCAGGTCCTTCTCCCAAACCTACAGCCCCTGGTCTTCCCACGCAGTTCCCATTCAAGGACTAACCAGGCCTGACCCTGCTTAGCCTCTGAGATCTGACGGGATCAGACACCAAAGTGCTACAGCTGCAGGCGCAAACCAACTAACTGTTAATAAATACAGGAATAACTAAAACTAATGATGCATAAATACTCTAGAATAATACTGTTATTCTATTGTTTAAAATATTGAAATAGATGTATGTATTGGTCCTCTTCTATTTCCTATGGCTGCTTACCAATTACTTCCATAATTAGCAGTATAAAACTACCATTTATTATGTTTACAGACTCTGTGGGTCAAAAATTCAGACTGCACAGCAGGGATAGCTCTGCTCCCTGTGCATATGTTTGCAGTTAGAAGACTCAAAGGTTGGGAACTAGAATCACTTGGAAAATTTTCACTCTCAGGCTTATGGTTGATGTTGGCTAGAAGCTAGATGCCTTCAATCTATTCCTTGCAGATCTCTCCATGTGGTCTTTTAGCATGAGTTAATTTGGGCTTCATTACAGCATAGTGGCTGGATTCCTAGGATGAGTATCCAAAGAGAAAGTAGAAGCCTATCACCTCTTCTGATTTAGCCTTAGAAATCATGGAGTATCAATTCTGATGCATTTTGTTTATAAAGGCAGCCACAAAGTAGCATCTAAGTTCAAGGGAAAGGGAAATGAGCCCTACCACTTAATGGGATGAGACAAGGTTCTCGAAGACCAGGTGGGCCCAGAAGCATTGCTATGGCCATTTTTAAAAAATTCAAGTTGTGCCGGGCGTGCTGGCGCACACCTGTAATCCCAGTGGCTCGGGAGGCAGAGGCAGGAGGATCACAAGTTTGAGACCAGAGGCAGTCTGCGTAATTTAGTGAGACCCTATCTCAAAAAGTAAAAAAAAAAAAAAAAAAAAAAAAAAAAAAAAAAAAAAAAAAAAAAAAAAAAAAAAAAAAAAAAAAATGGGCTGGGGGTGCAGCTAAGTGGTCTAGCACTTGCAAAGCATGCCAGTGCGAGGCCCTAGGTTCAACCCCCAGTATAAAAAAAAAAAAAATTCAAGTTGCCATAGGCACTTACACTGAAAGACCTAAACACCTTAAAGGGAGAGAGAAATAAACAAGATGTATAATAAGTAAGGTGTAAACCCACTTATGTTCTTTAAAAAACACCAAACAACTGGGTATGGTGGCACATGCCTGCAATCCCAGCAATCTGGGAGGTAGAGACAGAAGGATTGAGTGTTCGAGGCCAGAGGGAGCCTGTGTAATTTAGCAAGACCCTGATTTAAAATAAAAAATAAAAAATGGGCTGCAAGTGCAACCCAGTGGTAGAGCACTTGCAAAGTATGTGTGAGGCACTGGGTTCAACCCCCAAGTACTGCAAAATAAAAATAAATAAATAAATAAATAAATAAATGAATGAAAGAAAAAAATCCCAGTACCCCAAATGTACATACATTATTTGAAGATATATTTTTCAGGCAGGACATGGTGGCACAGACCTCCTACAGTGGCGGTAGGAGGACCACAAGGAAAAGGTAGACCTGTCAAAAAAAAAAAGAAAAAGATAAAAGAAAAAAGATACATGTTTTGCAAAATACATGGTTTCTAAGTGTTACCTGGATATTTGGCCACAGAAAACTATGATCTGTTCAAATTGTGGAAAAAATACTGGCCCAAATGGGCCCCCAAAATTCCTAGAAATGTTGTGGGGTTTTCTTTCTTTCTTTCTTTCTTTCTTTACTTTTCTTTTTCTTTTTCTTTTTCTTTCTTTCTTTCTTTTTTTTTTTTTTTTCAGTACCTGGGAGTGGAACTCCAGGGCCTTGCACATACTGTGGAAGTGCTCCACCACTGAGCTGCACCCACAGCCCCCATTTTTAAAAATTTTAATTTTGAGTCAGTCTCACTAAATGACACAGGTTGCCTCTGCTCTCGAACTCGCTATCCTCCTGCCTCTGCCTCCCAAGTCACTGAGATTACAGGCATGTGCTACCTCATCTGGTTTCCCAAAAATGTTTAAGGATAAATTTTACTTAGAAAAATTTCTCTCCAATGAGAATATAACCCATGATTGCATATGATTTTCATTACATATTAATTAAAATTCCTACTTCTTTTCTTCTTTATACTAATCTGTAAAATAACATTTGTCATCTGTAAGATGACAAATGAGTAAGCAAAATTGATTTAATAGTTGTATAATGGATATAGCAAATGACTTATTAGTCAGTACCCCACTAACAATTATAAATACAATTTTAAAACAGAAAAATATCTCTCAGTCATTCACTTTGAAATATGGCACCCTCCTAAAACATGTGGCTGTAATGAAAGAGCAGGAGCTAGTCCTCATGTTCTTTCCCTATTGTAAGTGGGCATTGAGCTTGCTCCCACTGAGAGGCTGATCAGATGTTGTCTTAAAATTATTTTCAGAAAATGGGAATTGTGAAGACCCCCTTAAAGTCAGGGACTGAGTGTTATTCATTTTGTATCCCCATATCTAACATATAATAGGGAACTTGCTAAGCTCTCTGACACAGTCATTCACTAGAATGCTTATTGTGACAAAGTAAATTCTGGCTTCCTTGATAATAAAGTAGAATGATTTCTGATATCTAAGCTTCTCTTTGTCATCCAGTATTAAAATCCCAATGATGGTCTTCTAAATCAAATGACCTAGGAAATTTACTTTTATTCTTATGAAGTCCATTTTCTCATGTTTACTTGATATCATGATAGCATTATTTTAGGCATGTGAATAGAATTACTCACTCTAATGCTACATGTATATGTACCTGCTTATTATGAGACTCTAAAAAGATAGATCTCTCCATGAGCAATGACATCACAGGAAAAGAAGTGGTCTCTGAGCAGCAGAAGTGCAACCAATGATACTCTTCTCTCTAAGTGATTGGTATTTTCATTGCTTTCTAATATCCTATGATGCAATAGTACTTTTTTTAAAAACTAGTGTTCCCTTTTGAACAACAAAAGACACATTAGCCCTGGTGTATATGTGGGAACCAGCCTGGAAACAGAAAATTCAGAAATTTTTATAAGGAAAATCTCTTTATTAAATCAATAAAATGACCAATAACAATTTCAAAACAACATCCTAAAGCAACTACTTGAAATTTGGAGGGAGAAAAATTCTTTCCTAAATCTTTCTAATAGCAACACATTTTTCTCTTATTGATTAGGTTTAGAGAGGAAACTTAACTGTCTAAACAACCTGTAAGGTGAATGTGGAATGAAGAAATTAATAATGAAAAGATGCTTTAAGTTCCCTTGACTCAGCAGGAGGACATGATGTACCATAGGCACAAATACTGAATAATTTAAATATTTGTGTAGTTTGATTTTACATGTCATCTGGTTCTTAATCCTATTAACCCTATCTATTATATAAAAGCCTTTTGGTTTTCTAGCTCCAGCTCTTTGCACATGCCATTATATTTGATTTTGTCCTCTTGAGCTGCCCTTTGAAATCTTTTGCTAAGTTCTTTAACTCTGTCATATCTTCTTTTACTTTTACTTTAGCTACCTGATGTTCAAGGGCAAGTTTCAGAGTCTTTTTGACATGAAATTTGGTCTTTTCTTTTTTTCTTATCTTTTTATATAGCCATTTGCTTTCCTAATGAGTGCTGTTTTTGATATACCACAATTCATCTGTTCTTTGATCATTAGCATCTAATGCATCACATCTGTTCTTGAGATGGACTGTGAACTAAGGTGGGATTTACTCAAGGTCATACCTTGGCTCTTGTACACTTGTTCTAATTTTCTTCAATTTCAGGGCTTTTTCTCAAACTTAAAGAATTGAAGAAAAATTCAAGTCTTGAGTGGCAATAGTGAAGGATTCTACAGAGAAAAATATTAAATGATGCAGAAAACCTCAAAAAAAGGTGGAATGAATACACAGAGTCATTATACCAAAAAGAACTTGTAGGTGATCAAACATTTCAAGAGGTTGCATTTGATCAGGAACCAATGGTACTGAAGGAAGAAGTAGAAGCTGCCTTGAAGGCACTGGTGAAATATAAGACTCCAGGAAGTGATGGAATATCAATTGAGATATTTCAACAAACAGATTGAGCCCTGAAGGTGCTCACTTGTCTATGCCAAGAGATTTGAAAAATAGCTACCTGGCCAACTAACTGCAAGGGACCATATTGTGCATATTCCCAAGAAAGGAGATCCTACCAAATGTGGAAATTATTGAATGATATTATCAACATTTCATGCAAGTAAAATCTTGCTAAAGATCATTCAAAAGTCACTCTAGTAGTATATAGACAGGAACTGCCAGAAAATCAAGGTGGATCCAGAAGAGGTCTTGGAACCAGGAACATCATTGCTGATGTCAGACAGATAATAGCTGAAAGCAGAGGATACCAGAAAGATGTCTACCAATGTTTTATTGACTATGCAAAGACATTCAACTACTGTGTGGATCATAACAAATTAGGGATAACACTGTGAAGAATGGGAATACCAGCGCACTTAATTGTGCTCTTGAGGAATTGGCGCAGGGACCAGGGGGCAGTCATTTGTACAGAACAAGATATACTGCTTGGTTTATAGTCAGGAAAGGTGTACATCAGGGCTGTATCTTTTCACTATACCTCTTCACTCTCTATGCTGAGCAAATAATGTGAGAAGCTGGACTTTATGAAGAAGAATGTGGCCTTAAGATTAGAGGAAGACTCATTAACAGCCTGTGTTATGCAGATGGAAGTGAAGAGGATTTGAAGCATTACTGATGAAGATCAAAGAACATGATCTTCATTATGGATTGTGCCCCAACATCAAGAAAACAAAAATCCTTCCAACTGGATCAATAAGCAACTTCATGATAAAGGGAAAAAAGATGGAGGTTGTCCAAGATTTTGCTTTACTTGGTTCTACAAGCAACACCCACAGAAGCAGTAGTCAAGAAATCAAAAGACATATTTATTGCATTGGGAAAAGCTGTGGAAAAAGATCTCTTTAGAGTGTCGCAAAGTACAGATGTCTCATTGAAAATGAAGGTGCACCTGACTCATGCCATGGTATTTTCAGTAGCATCATATACTTATGAAAACTGGATGTTGAGTAAGGGAGACAGGTAGAAAAATTTGATGGTTTTAAATTATGGTGCTGGTTATGAATACTGAATATACCATGGACTGCCAAAATCTATCCATCTAGGATGGATGCCAGATCCATCCTAGAAGAAGTACAACCAGAATGCTCCTTGGAAGCAAGGATGGCTAGACTATGTCTTAGGTATTTTGCATGTTTTGTTAGGAGGGACCAATCCCTGGAGAAGGACATCTTGTTTGGAAGAGTGGCAGGTCAACCAAAAAAAGGAAGACCCTCAATTGGATGGTTTGACACAGTGGTTGCAACAATGGGCTTAAACATTAAAAGATCTTGTGTATGGCACTGTGTCTGGGAGTGTTTTATTCTGTTGTATGTAGGGTCACTATGAGTTGGACCTGACCAGATGGCACCTAACAAGTACCTCTGAGTTTGATAGTATCTCTTTTATTGTCCCATTCTTGTTTATCTCTTGAATTTTCCATGTTACATTTGCTAGCTACTGCCTCTAAGTTTGTAAACAAGATCCATTTGGAGACTTTTTTTTCTAAGAGTAGCATTGTATTTACTGAGGGATATTTTGAGGGTAAAAAGAGAACCACATCCATTGTTTAATTATTTCGTAGACCAAAATAAGACCACAGAATGATAAATGTCTCTAAATTCAGAGATCAGAAAGTAAGGCTAGTATTTGTTTATTTATTTATTTGTTTGTTTGTTTGTTTTTTGCAGTACTGGGGGTTGAACCCAGGGCTTCACGCTTGCATGCTCTGCAAGTGCTGGACCACTGAGCTGCACCCCCAGCCCATTTTTTTACTTTTTGAGACAGGGTCTTGTTAAATTATGCAGACTGCCTCTGGTCTCGAACTTGCGATCCTCCTGCCTCCACCTCCTGAGCCACTGGGATTACAGGCGTGCACCACCACACCCAGCTAGGCTAGTATTTGTTAAAGTCATTGAAATTACTTTTTTTCCGTCTCCCTTTATCAGTAAATGTTGGTGGGGTACAGCTTTGCTTTTTCCCTTATGCAACTATTACATCAGTTTGGTAACACTTTTATCAACTTACAAGGTTTATGGAACCTTTTGAGTAATATGTGGTAAAACTCATATGCATATTTGGGCTATATTCCCCTACTTTTTCCACGCACTCATGAAGTTGCATCATTTACATTGAGATTATCCTCTCCCCTTCTATCCCCCATGTAGATTTTCCTCCCCATGCTACCTTCTGCATCTTTGCTTCCCTTTGCTCATTCCCTCCCTCCTTTCTCCTCTTTATATTGTCCCTTCTTCACTAAGTTTAACTGTGCATTTTTACATATCAACTTATGTATAGGATTTTTTTCTTCTTTTAAGTACAATTCAGCTGCCACATGTGAGTGAAGACCTATGGCATTTCTCTTTCTGAGCTTGTGTTTGTTTGCTTCAGATGATATTCTCTGGTTCCATCCATTTTGCTGCAAATGATATTATTTCATTTTAAAATTGCTGAGTAGTATTGCATTGTGTACACATACCATAGGTTTTTTTATCCATTCTTCTGTTGATGGGCACCTTGGTTGGTTCCATATCCTTGCTATTGTGAAGAGTGCTGCACTGAATATGAAGATGCAGGTTTCTCTATGGTATGATGACTTGGGAGATTGTTTTTTAAATCATCTTTTCCCCACTCCTTTCTATCACAAATCTGCAATACAGATCCATTGTCTCCCTTCAGGCACAGGCTCACTCTTCAACCTCAATTGATTGGGTTTAAGCTCAGCCTTTTCTCTAATACCACTCTGGCAAAAATTACCTGTTAGTTCCAAAGGATGGACTCTTTGAACTCTTTAGTTTTCATGTCACTTTATTCTTCTGTGGCATTTCTTCCTGCCATGCTCTGGAAACTCTTCTCTTAATGTTTTAGTCAGCTTTTCTTCATTTCTTGCCAGTCACAAATTCAACTCTAAATATTCGACAAATGATTATTTTGTATATGAGTGAGTGAACTTTGAATTTAGCTGATGCAGGACCCCAAATATGCCAAATGACTTCTGGCCTCCGTGTCTGTACTCATGCTCCTACCAGTGCCTGGAATCATCATCCCAACCCTTTAACCGCTCTCTCTCTCTCCTGCGTGTCTTTTTTCCCCCTCTCTCTCTTGTCTTACACACCTAGGCACACCCCTTCCCACTACTTGACAAACTGACTTCTCCCTGCTCTGCATGCTTTGGACATCTGTAACTGCACTTGTTTATGGAACCTCTTTGATTATCTGTGGCTTCTTCTACAACAAAATTATTAAAGATAGGAGTCATGACTTGCTCTTCTTTCTACTAGCTGTAGGGCATACTACATTATTTTAACAGCATGAATGTAATATTGACCTTACTCTACACCTTTTCAGAATGTAGATCTTTTTTATAGTATAAATGTCTTTAACCAAGTTTAAATATATAGGACCTTCTCTTTTCATATATATGATATATTTGGGGTGTAAGATAATTTTACATAATATACTCACTTATACATGAATTTTTATTATTAAATTGAACATTTTGAGGCAATGTGTTCAATAACAGCACAACAATCTATATTAATGTGGTTAACTGAATTACTTTGACATCAGATTACCATAGCCTGCATGCAACATTTTAGTGAAGGGACATTTTTTGTTATTGTGGGGACTGATTCTGTGAAACCATTCCAGGAAAGATAAGTGATTTCATAGACTTTCCTTAAATGTTGCATTAACACAAAAATTGATTGAATTAAAATACTCATTTCATTACCTTTTTCTGCATGAGAAAATATAGAAATAACCAAGACATTTAAAAACTAGATTTAAAAAGGACAAAAAATGTAGTGTTAAGAAAGTCCTGTAGTGCTCATTGGAGTAGGTAGGTCTCTATTCACAATATATTATGATTTTCTACTCATTTTAATATGTACATAAAATTGCCAAACCTAAAATACAACCCTAGAGAGAAAATAGAAGGAGTTTGGTAACCAAGATATCTGTAATGTTATGTTCACACACAGTAGTGGAAGCCTCCAAGTAATACATAAACATGCAGGTGCTTCTCAGAGTTCCCACAGGAGAAACCTTTGAAATTCAGGGAGTGGCTAATGGTTCCTTTGATCTTCTTAGTCTTTTTGCACTTCAGGGAACTTTGGAGGAAGACATTTTTGCTTATCACTGGGACCTATTGTTAAGTAAAAGAAAAAACACCTCCCTAGATCTACTGAGATTTGTGGAGCAGGCGAGGGGCTTTCCTAATCTAGATGTTTAAACTGCCACTTAGGCCTCCACTTTTTCCAGAAGTATTCTACAGGTGCATCCATTTGCCATTTCCCTAATCCACTTTAGTAACTATATAGTTGGTTGGTAGCCATGAGCCTATCCTCAACTGGACAGCACCTCACAACAGCAACAGAATTGCTTCAGAAAGTAGCAAGAATGATGGGATAAGTGTGTTCAAAGCCAGAGGGAGTATTTTAAAGGGAATTAGTGGCTATGGGTCTTTTTCTGTAATATTTTTTAAAATTTAAACATCCACCATATTTTTTATTTGTACCTCATAAAAATATGGAAAATACAGACAAGTGAAGCATAGAAAAAAGATCACCTGTAGTGCAACTACCAAAAGACAATTATTTATATTTTGAGGCATTCTATTTTAGTTTTTTAGGACTCTGTGACACACACACACACACACACACATATTTATATTCTAATTTTTCTAAACTTAACATCATAACATTGAAAAGGTTTATATTATTTTAAATATTACAACAAAATTTTAATCACTGCAAAGCACTCCATTTTGTGGGTTCTAATCTAATTCAACACAAGATCATGCTTAAGTTTTTATACCAGTATTTATTCTACAAATAATCTTATGATGAGTAGTTTGGGCATAAAAATTTGGGGGTGTTGCTGGGCACGGTGGTGCACACCTGTAATCCCAGCAGCTCGGGAGGTGGAGGCGGGAGGATTGCAAGTTCAAGACCAGAGGCAGTCTGCATAATTTAGCGAGACCCTGTCTCAAAAAGTAAAAAAAAAAAATGGACTGTAGGCGCAGCTCAGTGGTTCAGCACTTGCAAAGCATGGAAGCACGAGGCCATGGGTTCAACCCCCAGTACCACACAAAAAAAATAATAATAATAAAATAAAAAATTGGGAGGTGTTTAGGATTATTCTATTAAGATAATTCCTAGAAGCAAATCTAGATATCCCCTTTTGAAGGCTCTTAATACATATTGCTGATTTGATTTACCAAAAAGGGTGTACCAGCTGGGCATAGTGGCACACGCTTGTGATCCCAGAACTTGGGAGGCTATGGCAGGAGGATCATGAGTTTGAAGCCAGCCTGAGGTACATAGTAAGAGCCTGTCTCAAAAAAATGAGGGCTAGGAACTTAGCTCTGTGGCAAAACATTTGCCTAGCATGCCTAAATCCCTGATTGGGAAAAAAAAAAAAAAAAAAAAAAAAAGGAGGGGGAGCAGGGGCTGGCGGTGGTGGTAGCAGAGTGGGGAGAATGTACCAACCCTATGTATAACAGAACAAAACACTACTTGACACTGTACCGTTCCCAGAACTATTCCAGTGTTTCTCTGCTACTTATAGGGTTTTCAATGGTCAATTGTTTTACCAGGTCCTTCTCCCATTTTTGTGGTGCTGGGGCTCAAACCCAGGGCCTCAGAGCACACAGAGCATATACTGTACCATAAACAATAACACTTAACATTAGCTTCTGATCTGTGTGGTTTTGAGTATATACCTTGGCAGTTCATTTAGTAGTAAATTAATTTTAGATGGAAATATTAAAACGTAAATATTAAATCAATAAAAGTGATAATGACTTAACTAGAGAAAACACAAGAGGGCAATCTTGCACAGCAATAAAAAGTGTTTGCATAAGATAAAAAATGGCAATATTTTTAATCAACTGAGTTTTTCCAATAGGAAACATTTAAGATCTCATTAGTATGTTTTGTCTTCTTATTAACTGTTAGAGAAAGGTAATTTTGCAAGGAAATTTAGTGTCAATGTCCATATAATAATTTTTCATGCATCTAAGTTATTTGCTGTTTTTTTTAAAACCCTAGAAGGAAGAAAATCTATTTTTCATTGACTACTGTATATATCACCCAATTTCAAGTTATAGAAAAGCAAGGAAATATATCGAAGTGACACTGGAATTTTTTCCCTAAGATTTACTGTATATATATATATTTTTTTTTCAAATGGAAATAGTTTCTTTTTTTTTCTTTTTCTTTTCTTTCTTTTTTTCCTCATTGGGTTTTTGTGTCTTTGTGTGTGCATGTTTTGTTTTGTTGTATTTAGACAGGTTCTCACTATGTAGCCTAGGCTGGCCTTGAACTCATGATCCTCCTGCCTCAGCATCCTAAATGGTGGGATTACATGCCTGTGCCACCATACCCAATAAGACTATTTTTTAAAATATAGAAATTAATAAATTGCTAAAGGAAGAGCATAATCTAACCATTATATCAAGAAACATGATTTTCACTCACTTTAATTTCCTGATGCTTAAATAAAACCATAATTTCAGTTACTTCACTAGGTCTAAAAAGTTAAAGGCATGAAAAAATGGTAGATTTGATGCAATTATACACATTTTTGCCTCTTGAGATTCTTCAACATGTTGATTTCATCCACAAAATAAACACAGCTAGCTTTGTGTAGTCTTCCTTATACCTCTCAACTCAAAACTGATTTATAGAGCCTGTGCCTAACAGCATGGAGGCAAGGAGTAAAATTAGACATTTTTCTGAGTATACTG
This sequence comes from Pedetes capensis, assembly GCA_007922755.1. Taxonomy (NCBI): domain Eukaryota; kingdom Metazoa; phylum Chordata; class Mammalia; order Rodentia; family Pedetidae; genus Pedetes; species Pedetes capensis. The sequence continues at coordinate 64,818 of VMDO01009690.1, forward strand.
GCAGAAGAAAGCACTAAGAATTGTGTGATTAAGTACTTAGTATTTTAAAAAGTAATATAACATAGTAGTGAATTGTATGGAGTTTGAATCCTCAGTCTCTGCCATGTATTAACTATGGGACTTTGGGCAAGTTTCTTAACCTCTCTATATTTCATTTTCCTCTTCTATCTGCCGTTATATTGGTACCCATCTCCAAAGGGTTATTGTAAGACCTAGGGGAATATCTAAATGTGCGTAACAGTGTCAGGTATGAGGTAAACTTTATAAAAGTATTTACTCTTATGCAAGGGAGCCTAAGAAAATCTCTAAAGGACATGTGAATTGAGATATCAGAATATGAAATACAGGCAAGAACCATGTTGGACATGCAAAAGAGGAAAATTAGGAGGACCTGCAAGAAGATAAATTTAGATTATAATCATTTTGCCAGCCACACTTGGCAGATGGTTTTCTCAAATTCCCAGGGAGAAAGAATGGGAAATTAACAACTAAATGCTGCCCCAGTTTGGCTCCTGTCAACTGCGTAGAAAATGTACTTTCTTCTTTCTCTGTTATGAGGAATCCTTAGTCATTCTAAAATATTTTTGTTTAATCCTCATAAAACTTTTCATTAAGAGCCCTCAAAGTCAGAACTGTTATGGACAGAATCTCAACTAATGATTGTCATTTGAACAGTGAAGTTAGGATATGGGTTTTCCAAGAGAGCAAATGAAATAAGCAGTGCTTTCAGAGAGGAAGTTACTTAAACAAGGTTTCTTTCTGCTATGTGCAAAATGACTTGCACTAAAAAATAGTTCCATCAGGTCCCTTTCATATTCACAAAATAGTCACTCTTTGGCAAAGAAAAACTCTGAAATTGGACACATAGTTCGATTCCAGCCGTTGCTATTTCCTGAGAACAGGCAAAGTGTGCCCCATGATTGTTTGTTCTTTGTATGAGCTTCTCATTCATGTTATCATGGTTTCTAAGTTACTTGAAAAGTCTGAATAGAAAGGTAAATGAGTCATTAAGAAACCTATTAACTATATTGTGAGTTGAGAGTAGAGCTCAGTGGCAGAGCACTGAAGAAAGAAAAGAAAAGAAAGACAGAAGAAAAAAGAAAGAAAGAAAGAAAAGAAAGAAAAAAGAAAGAAAGAAAGAAAAAGAGAAAGATATAAAGAGAAGGAGGGAAAAGAAAGAAAACTATTAAATTTGCATTACCATTATATTTTAGTTTCTATGTAAGAAATGTCTATAGTAATTTAAATGCTTGTGCACATTTCTACAGAAGTCATTTTGGAATATCAATAAAAGGAAAAGTTCTGTCCTATCTTTGTGGTGCTGCCACAATCTGATGAGTTCTATTGGTGAGCTACCAAGTGTGTTGGAAGAATGACACTGTCTGATTGACTTTACTTTACTTTCTTTTTCTTCTTTCTTTCTTTCTTTCTTTCTTTCTTTTCTTCTTCTGCTGCTTCTTCTTCTTCTTCTTCTTCTTCTTCTTCTTCTTCTTCTTCTTCTTCTTCTTCTTTTTGTATAGTCAGACTTTATGTCTTTGTATAAATTTTATTAAATGTGTTTTCTGAGGAACATCCATATTCCAGATATAGCTGCCAAGGAGACCCTGTTATGCTTTAGGGACCAACTGGGGCATGGCAGGTGTCTCTGGCTTCCCACTCTTCTATCCTGAGATGGGGGTGGTAGGTAGGATCTCATCTTTAGTTTCCATGATGTTCACATAATCAAGTAGGCCTCTTCAGACTCATCTTATCACTTGGGTCCCAGGGGGACATGATCTTCACTTTGATGCCCAGCATGCCCTGTTTGAGCAGCACATGGCACATGGCAATATCAACATATTAATTAACAGAGTCTCCGCTGTGGGTCATCAGCCCATGCACAAACTTCATGGATTTAGCTCTCTGTCCTCAGAGTTTCTCAGACACCATGACCTTACAGCCCTTGGTCCCACTCTCCATGATGGATCATAGAATACCATAGCAGATCCTTCTCACCACAAGTGCTCCTAGGAGTTTGTAAGTCAGAAACTTTGCCTGGACAATGACACACAGACCTCTTGTGGCCACCTTTTTTGGCATAAAGCTCTACACTGCCCTTAGGGAAGCCAAATCTCTTCTGAACTACCACAGTCAATTCCCAGATCCACTGACCCTTCTCACCAAGAACATTCTGTGTTCTGGTGGCTAAGATAATGATTTCTGTCCTGGTTGGTGTAACTTGGACCTCAACTCTAGAGTAGTCATCTTCAGTCAGCTTTTGAGTGAGAAATTCATTCAGTTCAGCTTTGAAGATATCATCCGCAACAAACTTTCTCTTCTTGAAAATTTGTACCACCCCCTTGCTGCTACAAGCCACCAAAGGGAAAGGCCTGATGGACTTTCTTATAATGTAAATTTATCTTGGTAAATTACCTAAAGTTTAAGTATTTGGCTCTAACTTTTCAGGTTCTATCATTTAATTTCCAGGTTCTGATCTGAGTGGATCAGATCAACCAAATTTACAAAAGACTCTTGTGTGTATGTACCACTCTATGCAAAAGACAAACTCAATCCCTGTCCTCATTGAGTTTGTGGGAGAGAAAAATTAAACAAATAATTGTACAACTAACTATTAAATTGAATTCTGAGTAAAACAGTTCTGAGAACTTTTTTCTTTTTCTTTTCTTTCCCTTTCTTTCATTCTTTCTTTCTTTTTTCTTTCTCTCTTTCTTTCTTTCTTTGTTTCTTCCTTTCTTTTTTTTTGTAGGGTCTCAACATGGTGGCTGTCTTTGTTTCCCAAGTGATGAGATTGCAGGCATGTTCCACCATGCTTAGCCAGGACATTTTCTTTAAATTTTATAATTTAGGACAGGCAGGTGGCACATGCCTACAATCCCAATGATTTAGGGGACATAGGCAAGAAGATCTCAAGTTTGAAACCAGAGGTAGCCTGTATAACTTAGCAACACTCTGATTCAAAATAAAAAATAAAAATGGACTGGGGCTACAGCCCAGGGGTAAAGCATTTGTAAAAGTATATGGGAGGCCCTGAGTGCAATCCCCAAGTGCCACAATAAATAAATAAAGTAAGTAAGCTTATAATGTAGCCTTTTCATTTATTTTGTTAAATATGCATTATCATACTATAATAATTTGCTGTGCCTGTCTCCATAATGTATGTGTCTGTTCCACAGACTTATAAATTATAATCTGCTTATTAGGGTTCTTCAACTTCAAATTGTGCCTTCAACTTTCATTTTTTATTTACACTTTTATATAAGCCACTTTCAATTGTTGACAAAAACTTTCTTGAAATATATTGTCACATATCAAATTATAAAAATTCATAAATGAATTTTTTCAGCCTAGAAGAATTCTGTCTTAGTGTATGTTATGATTATTCATCAAAGTCTCTGGATTTGTGGATTCCTTACTGTCTCCTACAAACTGATGGCAAAAACAAAATAAACCATTAAGTAGTGATATTTGCTCTTATCAAAGTCTTGGGCATTTAGAAGGAAGGAATATGAAACAGCTACCCAGCAGTGGTATAAAAATTTATAGCAATATTATTTACAACAAAAAAGTTCTGGAAATAGATAATGGTGATGGTTGCACAGCATTATGATATATCTAATGTCACTGAATCGTACACTTAAAATGGTAGAAATGATAAATTTTATGTTATAGAGATATCTTACCACAAATATGCACACACGCACACACAAACACAGCACACTAAGATTATGTAAAAGGTTGGAGAAAAATACAGTCAGCTGTCTAGATGTCACTGCTATGAAATGCCTGGTGTCTTGTCAATTATAAATATATCATAATTGTTTATAAACCTAATTTTCTCTTTCCACACCAAATCTTTTCATCTCTTCAGCTACTTTATAGATATTTTATTTTGTCATTCACAGTATTTTTTGCATGTGAGTAATGTGGCTTATTATCATTATTGTGATTATTACTAATTTTTGGATTGCTTTTCTTGTTCCCACATCCCATTTGGATACAGAGCTTAATGTACCTGTAAAACAGGATGATAGGACAGTGCTCTTGACAGTCTCATAACTGTGTGTGATTCTAGTGAGCAATTGCAGCTTCTCATCTAGTTGTACACCTATTAGTGGTGACCTGGGCTCAAGTAGACCTCAAGAAGATGCCTAGGGTCAGATGAGCTTCTCATAGAAACTGCCAGGTTAAAGGGGACATTTCCAATATGAGAAAATACTTTTTATGAAATTGAGAGAAGATAGCGGATGTATAACAGCCACACTTCAGTCAGGGTAGAAAATAGGGAAAATTGTGAAATTCTCTACTCAAAACAAAACTAAACTAAAGGAGTGGAGTGTGGCTTTAATTATCAAGAAAAAAGGGGTGGCACAGGACAACTGACTAAATAGTGGAGACTAAAACAATGGAGAAGAGGACAAAACTTTGGGGCAACTCTCTGTAATCCTCAACCCCAGGGAAGCGAGCAGCAGGGGGCTTTGGGTGATAGAGAGCAATTTGGAAGGTGCATAGCTGAAGTGAGATTCAGGGGGCCATCTCTGACAGTGGGCAGGTGGCAGAGGACAAGGCAGAACCACCTGCAAGAGTGCAAGACTAAAAAGAGACCCAGTGGGGCAATCCCTGATACCTGGTGGCTGGCAAGAGACAGGGTGAGGCACCTGGCAAGGGTGCATGGCCAAAGAAAGTAGTGGTGGGGCCCTCTCAGATGGTCACAGCTGGTGGGAGACAAGGTGGACAAAGTCAGGTCTGCAGGACTCTCTGGGGGAGAAGCCAGATTACACAGCCCCACTGTATGGTCTCAGTCCTGGGGACTGTGGGGTTTTTTTGGTGGGGAGAGAGAGGGAAGGTCACTGCCATGGCCTCTGGAGCCACTGGAACCATGAGCTGGAGGGAGGGAAACTGAAAGGTGGCAAATTCAGAGGATGGAGAAGAGCAGCAGGCCCTGCTGGATCCCTAAGCATAAGAGAGCTTATTCAGAACAAGTCATATTTGGGGCCCAGTAGGTCTTGCAACATAGAAAAGTAGCACCATGGGTCTGGGGAGCCTAAGACACATAGTTTAGGCTGTGGTGTTATTGGGGGCTGGGAATGCAGGGGACGGGAAGAACCTGAGTGGGCAGTGCTGAATGCAGTGGCTGCAGTAGGAGCTAGGCACTGGACACTGAGACTGCAAACTATGAGGGTGGGGAGGGAGAGAGAAGGTCAGCAACTTATCAACAGCCAAACTCATGGGTACGTCAGGGGAGAATCTCTTTACACACAGAGGAGGTGGGACCTAGCACCTAGACCAAGAAATGGGCAAGCCTCAGCAGATAAACACATGAAACAGGAAAAGACATGTTGGATGGCAAGATCCTATAGATCAAAGCATCTCAATGGATAATTTCAGTATAACTGGATTTCTGGAAAGGCCTAATGGAGAATTTAGAACCCTGCTTAAAATATGCTAAAGGACCTCAAAGAGCCCACCATGAAAGAAATGGATTTATTGGACAAGAAAGCATCTAATTTGGAAGAAAAATTCTCCAGGGAAATAAATAAGAATCCTGAGGAAGAATCAATCAGAGATCCTTGATATGCAAGGAAAAATTAGCCAACTCAGAATTGTGGTAGAATTTTCAGTATTGAGACTAGATGAAGCTGAAAACAGAATAACTGAACCTGAGGAAAATGGCAAAAGACCTTGTTTACTCATATGCCAAAACAGAAAGAATGATGAAGCAATATGAGCAAGATTTTCAAGAGATATTTGATAAAATGAAGAAACAAAACCTATGAATTCAGGGGGTCCATCAATGAACCAAAAGCAATATGAGAGGATTAGGAAATTTATTCAAAGAAATATTAGATAAAAATCTCCTAAACATAAGGCAAGAACTTGATAACTATACAATTGAAACATTCAGAACCTCAAAGTAGATCAGAACAAATCCTACCTACAACACTATAACTGAAATGCTAAATCTAGAGGGCAAAGAAGCTACAAGAGAGAAATGCCAACTCACAAAGGCAAACCCACTGGAATAACAGTGGACTTCTCAACAACATTAAAGGCAAGGAAAGCTTGGAGACATCATCCACAACCTAAAAAGAAATAACTGTCAACCAAGATTACATTACCCAGCAAAGTTATAGTTTAAAATAAATGGTGAGTACAAGACATTTCATGCTATTGAAATGATTCAGCTGCCAAACCAGCATTGCAGAGGACCCTCAATGAAACATTGTATAACGGGGAGGTAAGACAACCCAAAATACAAGATCAAAGGAATGAATAATAAACAGGAGAATAACTTAAGAAGAAAAATATGCCAAATATGACTCAAAAAACAGGAATAAGTACCAAATTCATGCAAGAAAATAAGCACTTCTTAGCAATTACTCTAAATGTAAATGGTCTTAACTCACCAATCAAGAGACATAGACTGAACAATTGGATTAAAAAACAAAAACCTTGATATGTGGCATTCAAGAGACTCACCTCATCCATAACGACCATAAAAACCTGAAAATTAAAGGCTGGCAAACAATATACCAAGCAGGTGGGAAACAAAGCAGTAGTCATGATACTAATTTTGGACAGATTAGACTTCAATTCTAAACTAATCAGAAGAGACAAAGGACATTGCATATTACTAAAATGAACAGTCAACTAGGAAACCATAACTTTACTTAATATTTACTCACCAAATACAGGGGCACCTAGCTTCATAAAACAAACTTTATTGGAGATAAAGGAATGCATTGGACCAGACACAATAATTATGGGAGATTTCAATACTCCCTTTCTCCAAGAGATAGGGCATCACAACAAAAAATCAACAGGTAAATGATGGACTTAAGTAGCACCATAGGCCAACTGGAACTTACAGATGTCTTCAGAATACTTTATCCATCAGATGTAGAATACACATTCTTCTCAGCACTACTTGGAATTTTTTTCTAAGAAAGACCACATTTTGGTCACAATAATGGCCTCAATAAATACAAAAAGTAGAAATCATTCCCTGTACCTTATGAGATCCCAATGGAATAAAACTAGAACTCAAAAATAAGAAAAATTTCAGAAATCTTAGAAATTCATGGACACTAAATAATGCACTGCTGAATGATCAATATGCTATCAAAGAAATCAAAGCTGAAATTTAAAAACTCCTGCAATCAAATGAAGATGAGAACACAGTCTACCAAAATTTATGGGACAAAACAAAGGCAGTTCTAAGAGGGAAGTTCATAGCCATGAGCACCTTCATCAATAAGATAGGGAAGGCCCAATTAAATAACTCGATGACACATATCAAGGCATTAGTAAGCCAACAAGCCAAACCCCAAAGGAACACTCAGACAGAAATTATCAAAATTAAGGCAGAGATATCCCAATTAGAATCTAAAAAGATAATACAAAGAATTAACAAAACTGAGAGCTGATGCTTTGAAAAATTAATAAAATAGATGCCCCCCTAGCCAGTCTCACCAAAAGAAAGGAAAAGCTCAAATTGAAAAAATAAGAGATGAGAATGTGGTCATGACCACCAATACCAATGAAATCCAGAAGATCACCAGGGAATACTTTGAGAAATTGCACTCCCCAAAAAATGAAAATACAGAAGAAATGGATGAATGCATTAACACATATGAATTATCAAAATTAAGCCCGGAGGAAACAAGCGATCTAAGGAAACCCATTACATTCACCAAAATGGAAGATAATAAAAGTCTCCCACCAAAAAAAAAGCCCAGGTCCTGATGGGTTCACAGCAGAATTCTAGAAAACCTTCAAAGAAGAATTAATATCTATTCTTCTCAAACTATTTCAAAAAGTAGAAAAGGAAAAGGTACTCCAAAACTCATTCCACAAAACCACCACCACCCTGATACCAAAACTGGGCAAGGACACTTCTAAGAAAGAAAACTATAGACCAATTTCCCTGATGAACATCTATGTAAAAATTCTTAACAAAATCTAGACAAACGGAATTCATTACCCATATTCAATGCAGCACTTTTCACAATAGCAAAGATATGGAACCAACCAAGATGCTCATCAACAGGAGAAAGCATAAAAAAAATTATAGTACATATACACAATGGCCCCCATACATTTGTCAGTTTGCCGCACTGTGGGGGCTTGTGTGTTGTGTTGAGGTTGAAAGGTATGCCACTGGTATCTCAGATACCAGGAGGGTTACCCATGGTGGACAGGTTTCAGCTGAGCTTCCAGACTAAAACAGACTAGGGAGGAGGCACTGGTGAGCCATTCTCGAAACAACTATCATTGAAAACCCTATGGATAGCAAAGAAACACTGTCAGATATAGTGCTGGAAAATGAGCCCTCCTGGTTGGAAGGCACTCAAAAGACTACTGGGGAAGAGTTGCCTCCTCAAAGTAGTCTACCTTGATGACAGACATGGAGTAAAGCCCCAGGGACCTCCATGACTCAAAATGAGGAGAAACAACTGTAAACATCCATTAATAATTGGAACATGGAATGTACATTAATAATTGGAATATGGAATGTACGTATTATGAATCTAGGAAAATTAGAAATCATTAAAAGGAAATGGAGCACATAAATATTGACATTCTAGGCATCAGTGAGCTAAAATGGACTGGCATAGGCCATTTTGAGACAGATAATTGTATGGTCTACTATGCTGGGAATGATAAACTAAAGAGAAATGGGGTTGCATTCATCATCAAAAAGGACATTCCAAGATCTGTCCTGAAATACAAGGTTGTCAGTGATAGAATACTATCGATACATCTACAAGGAATGCCAGTTAATATGACTATTATTCAAATTTATGCACCCGCCACTAAGGCCACAAATGAAGAAAGGGAAGATTTCTACCAGCTTCCACAAACTGAAATAGATCAAACATGAAATCAGGATGTACTGATAATCACTGGTGACTGGAATGCAAAGGTTGGAAACAAAGAAGAAGGCTCAGTAGTTGGGAAATATGGTCTTGGTGGTAGAAATGAAGCTGGACATCGCATGACAGAATTCTGTCAGACCAATGACCTTTTCATTGCAAATACATTTTTTCACCAACATAAATGGAGACTATACACATGGACTTCACGAGATGGAACATATGGGAATAAAATTGACTACATGTGTGGAAAGAGATGATGGAAAAGTTCTATAACAGATGTCAAAACAAGACCAGGTGCTGATTGTGGATCAGACCATCAACTTCTCATATGCAGGTTCAAACTGAAGCTGAAGAAAATTAGAACAAGTATACGAGAGCCAAGATATGACCTTGAATATATCCCACCTGAGTTCAGAGACCACCTCAAGAATAGGTTAATGCATTAATCACAAATGATAAGAGACCAGAGGAGTTGTGGCATGACATAAAAGATATCATTCAAGAAGGAAGCAAAAAGTTATTAAAAAGATAAGAAAAAAAAGGAAAGACCAAATTACATGTCAAAAGAGATGCTGGAACTTGCCCTTGAATATCAAGCAGCCAAATTTAAAGGAAGACATGATGAAATTAAGGATCTAAACAGAAGATTTCAAAAGGCAGCTCGAGATGACAAAAACAAATATTATAATGACATGTGCAAAGAGCTGGGGGCAGAAAATCAAAAGGGCAGAACGCACTCTGTGTTTCTCAAGCTTAAGGAAGTGAAGAGAAAATTCAAGCCTCCAGTGGCAGTAGTAAAAGATTCTACAGGGAACATGTTAACCAATGCAGGAAACATCAAAAGAAGATGGAAGGAATACACAGAGTCATTATACAAAAGAGAATTGGTAGATGACCAACCATTCCAAGAGGTTGCATATGAAGAGGAACCAATGGTATTGAAGGACAAAGTGGAAGCTGCCTTGAAAGAACTGGTGAAACACAAGGCTCCGGGAATTGATGGGAATATCAATAGAGATGTTTCAACAAACAGATGAAGCACTGGAGGTATTAACATGTCTATGCCAACAGACTTGGAAAACAGCTACTTGGCCAACTGACTAGAAGAGATCCATATTTGTGCCTATTCCCCAAAAAGGGGATCCAACTGAATGTGGAAACTATCGGACAATATCATTAATATCACATGCAAGCAAAATTTTACTAAAGATCACTCAAAAGCTACTGCACCAGTATACAGACAGGGAATTACTGGAAAATCAAGCTGGCTTCAGAAGAGGGCAGGGAACCAGGGACATCATTGCTGATGTCAGGTGGATACTAGCCTAAAGCAGAGACTATCAGAAAGAAGTCTATCTATGTTTTATTGACTGCAAAGGCATTTGACTGTGTGGATCATAATAAATTATGGAAAACTCTTCAGAAAATGGAAATACCAGAGAACCTAATTGTACTCATGAGGAATCTGTACGTGAACCAGGAGGCAGTTGTTCGAATAGAACAAGGAAACACAGCCTGGTTTAAAGTTGAGAAAGGTGTGTGTCAGGGCTGCATACTTTCATCATATCTCTTCACTTTATATGCTGAGCAAATAATCCGAGAAGCTGGACTTTATGAGGAAGAACGCGGCATCAAGATTGGAGGAAGACTCATTAACAACCTGCGTTATGCAGATGACACAACTCTGCTTGCTGAAAATGAAGAGGATTTAAAACATTTACTGATGAAGATCAAGGATCATAGCCTTCAATATGGGTTATGACTAAACATCAGCAAAACAAAAATCCTTACAACCGGGTCAGCACGCAACTTCACATTAAATGGAGAAAAGATTGAGGTTGTCCAAGATTTTACTTTGCTTGGCTCTATAATCAACACCCGTGGAAGCAGCAGTCAAGAAATCCAAAGACGCATTGCTCTAGGAAAAGCTGTGGCAAAAGACCTCCTTAGAGTATTGAAAAGCAAAGATGTCACATTGAAGACGAAGGTGCGTCTGACTCATGCCATGGTATTTTCAGTGGCATCATATGGTTGTGAAAGCTGGACATTGAACAAGAGAGACAGAAAAAGAATTGATGCTTTTGAATTGTGGTGCTGGAGACGTCTATTGAATATCCCATGGACTGCCAAAAGAACCAACAGATC
>VMDO01009691.1:0-75797 GCA_007922755.1 Pedetes capensis
TATAGTATATATATATACTATATATACTATATACTATATATATATATACTATATATATAGTATATATATACACATATATGTGTGTATATATGTATATATACATATATACACATATATGTGTATATATGTATATATACGTATATAGCTGTACCATGTATATATATATGTATATATATGTGTGTGTATGTGTATATATGTATGTGTGTATATATGTATATATACGTATATAGCTGTACCATGTATATATATATGTATATATATGTGTGTGTATGTGTATATATGTATGTGTGTATATATATATATATATACACATATATATACACATAGTACTGACATGATGGCACCTAATAACATATGTGTGTGTGTGTGTGTGTGTGTGTGTGTATTTTTTCTCTCTCTTTGTGTGTGTATCTGTGTGTCTGTGTGTGTGAATGGTGCAGATGACTGAACTCAGTACCCTGTACATGGAGCCAATTTCTCTGCCAATATGCCACAAACCACATCACCAGTCTCTGGCTTCAAACTCTGGATCTTCATGCCTCTGTCTACAAAGTCCTGAGATTTTACACTTGCTTGACCATGTGTAGCTTATGCTATACATTTTTAAATGTTTCCTTTGTCTAGGAATCTCAGTATTCCTAAAAATCTGTGCTGTCTACTTAGGAGGCAAATTTAACCTCATTTATTGTCAAAAATATGAAAACGTTCTAGCTACAACTTTGAAGATGTGTGGAAGATCACATCTTGTCTGTTGTCTTCATCATTCTCTTGTTCTTGATGAGACTATTTATTTAGCTCAATACCAGTTATGGACTGTTTTACACAGCTGTAAAGGAGCCCTCAATACACTCAGTATATAAAGAGAGTGATCTTCATTTTAGAACTGGCTTTGGTTCGACAGCCTGTCAAACCTGAGAGATCTGCTTCATACATCAGTCTTTCACGAAAATGTCTGATGTCACTTAGGCCAGCCCATCCATATCATAGGTACTAGACAGAAGAAAAATTTGAAGGGCCAAAAGAACTTTCTAAGAATCCCCAGACTTTTTCATTTTTAATATATTATTGCCCACACACTTCATCTGCAAAAAAGAACTGGGAGGCAAGACTTCTTAAACTAAGCACATTGACACTTTTTGTGTGATGATGGTGGTGGTGGTAGAAAGATCTCTTAGAGTGAAGAAGAAGAGAATGATTTGCCACTAAGCAAGGCCCAATTAAAGGCCCTAATGTGGTGGTTACAGATACCACCATGACAAGGAGTATCTATTCCTCACTCTTTTACTCTACTCAGAGTAGTAAAATTCCAAACCTTAATGACACAATAATATAGAATCCTCCTGTTCACCAATTGTTCACAGAAAAGTATGAGGCAAAAGTCAAGTTTCTATTTGTTTTATGAATATGTTATGCATTCATGTAAATATCTATGCAGTTAGAGCAAAAACAGACTATTTTCAGGTGAAACTTCAAACTAAACAAATTGTTCTATGAGACTCTAACCAAGCCAATTGAATATTTTTATAAGAATAAGATAATAAAACAGCTTCTGGAAAAGTCTTCATAAAGTGAAGCATAATTCAGTACCATTCAAGATCTTTAAGCAGGGCAACATTGTAGTGATAAAGAATGTTGTTAGCCTTCTGAAACTGCTATTTCTTTTTTCTTATTAAGTCAACTCTTGTTGTTCATTGATGTGTGAGATTTAGAGATTCCAGGTTTTTAAAACAAAGTCTCACTGTCTCTCTTTAATTTTCTATCAATCTTCTCACTAATTCAATATTTTCTAAACTATAGTCATAAAATCTCATGTTTTATAATATGTTAAGCTCATTTTCAAAGTAACCTCTACAGCCAAAATTTGAGGTATTATTGTATAGAGACACAATTTTTATTTGTATTTTAACTATTCTAAGAAATCTCTTCCCCCATGTGTATGTCAGCTTGTTGTGTTGTGGGGGCTTGCATGTTGGTGAAAGCTATGTCACCAGTATTCCAGATCCCAGCAGGGCAACCCATGGTGGATAGGTTTCAGCTAAGCTTCCAGACTAATAAAGACTATGAAAAGGGACCTAACAGCCCTCTCCTGAAACAATTAGCCATTGAAACCACTATGGATAACAAAGAACCACAGTCAAATATGTTGTTGTTTTTGGTAGGTGCCAACAAGGTGGGTCCAACTCATAGCAACCCTATGTACAAGAGACAAAATACTACCCTACTCTATGCCATTCCTGGCACTATTGTCAAGCCCTATGAATAGCAGAGAAGCACTTGCGAGTGTGCTATCAGGTCCTTCTCCCAATTCTATAGCACCTGGTATTCCTAGGTGGTCTCCCATCTAAATGTTAACCAGGTTTGACCCTACTTAGCTTCTGAGATCTGACAAGATCAAATATAGTGACAGAACATGAGTCCTCCAGGCTGGAAGGCATTCAAGAAATGACTGGGGAAGAGTTGTCTCCTCAAAGGAGAGTCAATCTTAATAATTGGAATTGTGTAAAGCTCCCTGGGACTTCCTTTTGCTGATGCAGCATGACTCAAAATGAGAAGAAACATAGTGCCTACAAAAATGGGCTGAAACATAAAAAGATTGTGTGCATGGCACAGTGTTGGGTAGTGTTTCTTTCTGCTATACTTAGGTTTCCAATAAGTAAGATCCAACTCAACCACACCTAACAGCAATAACCAGAAATTTTACAATAAAAAATCCACCGAGTTTAATTTAATACAGAGCACTGCATATATGAATCATGAAGGAAATATTTTTTCTCACCTATCTTCATGTGGAAAGTTTCATGGAACACAGTTCAAATAAAGCTGAGTTTATACACTGAGATTCCATCTCACTACAGTCAGAATGGCTAGCATCAACAAAAAAACAACAAATGCTGGTTAGGATACAGAGAAAAACACTTTTAAACTGTCAGTGGGACTATATATTAGTACAATCATTATGGAATTCAGTATGGAGAATCCTCTAAAAACTAGAAATGGAGCTACCATATGATCCAGATATACTGAAAAGAAAACAAGTGCTCATACCACAGAGATACCTGCATTTCTGGTTTATTGCAGGACTTTTCACAATTGCAAGAGTATGAAATCAGCCCATATTTCCACCAACGAATGAATGGGTTAAAATGTGGTTTTTATACACAATTGAATATTATTTAGTAGAAAAGAAAAATGAATGCAATTTTTAGCAAAATAGATGGAACTAGAGATTATTATTTTAAGCAAAATAACCTAGAGTCAAAGGAGAAATAGCAATTCTTCTCACTCATGCGAGAGATAGATCTACCTTAAAGGAGGGGTGTGTGTGTGTGTGTGTGTATATATATATATATATATATATATGCCTGCAGCTGTAGTCCTGTGGCATCTGATCCCGTCATATCTCAGAAGCTAAGCAGGGTCGGGCCTGGTTAGTACCTGGATGGGAGACTGCCTGGGAACACCAGAAGCTGTAGGCTTGGGAGAAGGACCTGGCAACCCCCTCCCAAAAATCAATCTGCCATTGAAAACCCTATGAACAGCAGAGAAGCACTGACAATAGTGTTTCCCCTGTTGCACAGATGGTCGCTATGAGTCGGATACCGACTCAACGGCACCTAACAACAACAACAACAATACTATATACAATTAAACATCATACGATCCCATATATATGTACAATTATCTCTACATGTTAATCAAAAAATTGTAAAAGGTTTAAGTAGATGGAAAGTGTCAATGATCCTGATTTGGTGATCATGTAATGTGTACATGAACTGAACTATTCTGAAACCCATAAATATGTATAACCAAAATAATTAATAAATCAATAATTAAATGGACATCTAATTGAATTTGGTTTAGGTATGTGCTTATTTATGCTTTCCACTTCCTTATTCTTCTATTACTTGATTTGTTTCTCAGTATTTTAAGACAAACTCAAATTAGATGCACAATCTACCATTGTTTTTGATTATTTGGTTGATTGTGTTTTTTTTTTCTTTCCAGGAAACACTGTTCAATAAATTCTGGCAGAAGTGTGAAGGCCACACATTACAAAATATAATAACCTGTGCATATGACACTTCTTGAAGAAAGGAGCTTCATATGGGAGTTACGGAAGGTTGCATTCACTCAGGAGATCCTTCACTCCTTTTCGGTATGCACACTGATATTCCCCATACATCTGAGGAAATAGACCCTCATGATGTAATCCTGTAAACAGCAATTCACATTTAAGAGAGTAACTTCAATGAACTGTCACAAATATTTCTCAGCAAAATAAGGAGGGAAGTGTAACTACAGCCTGCATAACAATTACATGTAGCTTCACTAAGCTTTGGGGTCCTCATGGCTGAAATGCATTTTTGAAGGAAAAAAAAATCAATATTAAACTGCATTTGATATATTTCTTTGCTAAAAGCCACAACTTCCAGTATTCTAGAGGGGAATGATTTATAACTATTACATCCAACAAAATGTTCTTTTTGGCCCTGAAATCTGATAATTTGGTTTTACACAGTGACTGTGCTTCCAGAAATAAAACTCCTGTCCATCACCATTATTATTATCAAGGATAGCCCAAAAGGTGCTGCAGACAGCATAGCACATTCCACTGCTTTACTCATGTGTGATAATTGCAGAGTTTTTGAAATGTATTAGGTACAGAGAAAGAAGAATGAAGACCTTAAGCTGTTTTAGGTAGAAACGAGGTGGGAACCTTGGTTTCCATCTTGGGAGCACTTATCTCAGTATAATATATTTCCTTTTGGCCTTGTAGATGTTTTTTTGAATTTATCAGCCTGGAAACATTTTTACTGCCTCAAAATGTTTCAATAGCCTGCCTTTCTCCCTTCACCAGAATATGATGGAGATTGCAAGTGAAAGATAAAGAATGAGTATGTAGTGTTCATTTTAAAATTGTAATTCTTTTTCTTTGGCAGGGAAATCTCTGGCTAGGTCATGATCATGTGGTGGTACAAGGATGTTTTGAGGCAAAAAGATACTCTTTGACTTTTTAAAAAGCAATAGATTTAGGACACATAGGACAATAGATTTAGCCACAAACTAGAAATGGCTGCAAAATTAGTATGGGGGATATTTCTACTTATGTTACTATAGCAGCCTCACTGAAACACCTGATGATGCCCTGCAGTTTCCAGGAAAAAAAAATGATAGTTTTATAGCAAAAGGAGGACTGTCTCTATAGTTCTTCCTAATAGGGGAATACATTTTAACTCCTATTGCAAATAATATTACCCCATTCCATTAAAAGCAGATCATTGCACTTACCCTCTTCCCATTGAGCCATAAAATACTTATTATAATTTGAATACAAAAAAAGAAAATGAGCTCCAAAAAACATGTTCAGTTCAGTTATAGAAAGAGAAACTGTAATGAGCAAATTTCAATAAATAAATAAAAATAAAAATTATAATTAGTAAATAAGATACTATTTTCCAAATGAGTAAATTATTGATGATAAGTACTTATTGGAACTTATTGAAGGGAACTAAAGCATTATAAAACATTATTAATAAAGAGTCAATACTTGGAGCCAAGTGCAGTGGCACATGTCTGTGATCCCAGTGACTCAGGAGGCTGAGACAGGAGGATCACAAGTTGGAGACTAGAAGCAGTCTGCATAATTTATCAGGAACTTAGCTCAAAAAATTTTTAAAAAGTGAAAAAAAAATCGGCTGGAGGAGCAGCTCAGTGGTACAGCACTTGCAAAACAAATGTGAGGCCCTGGGTTCAACCCTCAGTATCGCAAGTAAATAAATAAATAAATAAATAAAATAAAATTATTTTAAAAAGTCAATACTTGAGCAAACTTTAAAAGCTTCTTATGAAAAAGGGTTGAAAATCCTTTCAAAGACTAATGGACAATCCATTATTGGAAAGTGGCATCCCACCATAAACTGAAAGGAACTGAGTAGAATACATTTTATAAACCAATATAAAAACTTAGAAAAAATGGGTGGGCAAATAATGCAGATAAAACCCTTAAGTTCCTTAAGATATCACTTCAAAGATTTCACCAATTCTAAGTGAAGAAAAATTAAAAACATACCATTGATTTAATTAATTCATAGTATACTTTAAACAATTAAATATACTTTGGGAATTTAATTTCTCAACATGTCGACCTAAGTTTGTAAGTTTTATTCATTTGTTCATGTACATATGCATGTAAGTATGCATGCATATATGTGTGCCTTCAGTGTGTCTCCACTAGTGTGTGCGTGCGTGTGTGTGTGTGTGTGTGTGTGTGTGTGTGTGTGTGTGTTTGGTACTTAGAAGTTGAACCCAGAGTACATAATTTGCTCTACCAGTGGGCTGCAGCCCATCCCATTTTATTTATTTATTTATTTGTTTATTTATTTAGAGGCAGGATCCTATTGAGTTACTCAGGCTGCCTCTGGCCTTGAACTTGTGATCATCCTGCCTCCACCTCCCAAGTGGCTGAGATTACAGATGTGCACCACTGTGCTTTGCTCTTCATTAATCTTATGTTATTAAAACACATGTATGTATTACTATAGTGATATAAGCACATCAATAGAATCCATATATATTACAGCCAAGTTTCTTAGCCCAGGTGCTCAAAAAAAAAAAAAATCAAATGTTCTTGATAAACTGCTCTTGTACACAGTGCATAGTTTGATGTACCATGGTTAAGATGTCTTTCAAAATTTAATGATATGTCTCACTAATGTGTTACCTGAAAGTCCCTTTGTCTTGAGGAAGAATATACCATAGGGTCTAGCATATTATGGACAGTTTGCATAAAGATTTTTTATTAGAAGATAGTCACAACCACACATTTTTCTATCTTATATAGCCACTGTCAAACTACAACATATTTGTATAGATTTATCAGGGATGTTTATCCTCCCAAATATAAAATACTTACTATTTGACACTACAGAAAAAGTTGCTAATGCCTGGCATAGCACAATGAAATAATCTATGAACCAAATACACTCAAGAATCACTAAATGATCCAGGTTAAGCTTTATATTTTGTCCTAAGTTTTATGAATTCAACTTTATTTCCAGATCAAGCAACTGATTTTTCTCTTACAGTAAAGCACTCCCTATTTCCCCAGCCATCAGAACATTGTCTTTCTGTAGAAGATGGAGAATTCTATACCAATCCTGAAACTAGATCAATTTCTAGCATATGTAGCATTCATCATAAGAAGTAAAGGAAGGCTTACATATGACTCACTTAAAATCACAAATCAAGCAAACAATTCATTGAAATAAGTGGTTTTATCCTCCTATTTCAAAAAGACTAGTTTCACAACAGCCTACAAATCCAAATTTGAGCCTTAAATGTCTAGACTTTTAAATGCTCCTGTACTAAAATATGGCAGCATGAGAAGACCACAGTCTCTGCCTATATCTTGCTATTCTTTAAAAAGCCTTCCTTTTCCTTTTCACTTCTTCCTGCACTGAGTTAACTACGTTTGTGTAGACAGCACAGTACATACACCTAAACTCAGTCTACACATACTCAAGGTGTCATATTGGCCACACATGCTAAAGGGCTAAGATCACCTATATCGAGGCATTACCAGTTCTCAGGAAAAACAGATGCAATGAAGACGATCCCATTAGTCCAGGAAGCAAGGTTTGATCATGTAATCTGAAAATCTCCAGGACCTAGTTACCTAGATCTTGAATAGGAAGTGGAGTGTAGGTTCAAGATATATCCTCCTACTGATCCCACAGACTCTCTGCTCTGTAGGAAGATGCATCACATATGGAAAGCCCAAAACATGCTATCTAAAATTATCTCTCATCATGACTAGCAGCATTAACATCCCCTAAGACAGTGGTCCAAAAAGAGGGTGAATTTCTCCCTTTAAATGATATCTGTCAACTTCTGGAAGTATTTTTGCTTGCAGGGAGATGATAATAGTATATAGGGGATTAAAACATACATGATGCTAAAAAACCTATTATGTACTAGATAGGCCCACACAAAAAATGTAAATCATCCTTGATATATGATGACATTACATCCCAATAAGCCAAATATAAATTGGCAATATTATAAGTAAAAAATTCACTTAATGTATCTAGCCTAACAAATGTCATAAGTTAGCAACACAATACATTGTAGAGTATGATTATCTACTCATGTAATTATATGGCTGACTTAAAGCTGTGGCTCTCTGTCACTGCCTAGCATCATTTGAGAACATCAACCTTCACATTAGTAGCATAGAAAAACATTAAACTTAAAATTCAAAGTATAGTGACTACTGGATGCACATAAATTACATGTCACCAAAAAGTTAAATTATTATAAGTCAAACCATGGAAAGTCAGAAACCATCAGTACTAGGTTCAAAATGTTAGTGGTGTTCAGTTTGAAATCACATTGCCTAGGATTTTACTTCTATAATGAACACTCACAGAAGCAGCAGTCAAGAAATGAAAAAACATACTGCATTGGGAAAAGCTGTTGCAAAGGGCCCCTTTAATGTGTAGAAAAGTAAAGAAGTCACATTGAAGACAAGGGTGCATCTAACTCATGTCATGATATTTTCAGTTGCATCATAGGCTTGTGAAAGTTGAACAACAAGTAAGGGAAACAGGAGAAGAATTAATGCTTTTGAATTATGGTGCTAGAAACAATTATGGAATACACTATGGACTGTCAAAAGAACCAACAGATCTGTCCCAGAAGTGTAAACAGAGTGTGCCTTAAAAGCAAGGATGCTAGACTATGTCTTATGTATTTTGGACATGTTTTCAGGAGAGACTAATCACTGGAGAAGGACATGATGTTTGAGAGAGTGGCAGGTCAAGGGAAAATAGGAAGACTCTCAACTAGATGAATTGACATAGTGACTGCAAGACTGGGATTAAAAATAGAAAGGATCATGTTCATGGCACAGTGTTGAAGAGTGTTCTGTTCTGTTGTACATAGGGTCACTATGAGTCAGACCTGACTCAGTGGCACCTCAAAACAACAACAAGAATTTTAATGGAAGTGAAGAAGCTCTGACAAACTCAGGAACCAATGAGTGAAAGTGAGATGGGAGAGAGGAGAATCAAAAATGGCTTCATGGGGCACCCTGTATTGATTTTACCACAGAGAAAAAACACAGCAACAAAGAGCTACTGCATTCTGAGGGAAGTAATTGAGAGAAAACACTAGAATTCAGTAATAGAGTGAGTGAAAGCTTAAATAACATGGAGCCTCATGATTGCAGCATGAGCAAAGTTAGCAACAAAAGTGACCCCCGTTTCCTGACCAGAGAAGCTGCTATATTGCTTAGAAAAGTAAGTGGAAAGTTCCAAAGGCCCTAAGTATTACTGTCATTTGGAAATCACAAATGAAAGAGAAAAATAATTCAATGATATAATAACTGAAAATCTCCCACGTTTTGAAAAAGACATGTACACTCAGATGCAGTAAACTCAACCAAAAAAGATCTTCAAAGTATATTATAGTCAAACTGTAAAAAGTCAAAGACAGCTGAGTGCAGTGGTGAGTGCCTGTACTCCCAGAAACTCAGGAAGCAGAGCACGTTCTTCCCTTTTGGTTTTCTTTCTCCAGCTCTTTACACATGTCATTAAAATAGTTGATTTTTGACTACTCAGGCTGCCCTTTGGAATCTTCTTCTTAGTTCCTGAATTTCATCATGTCTTCCTTTTACTTTAGCTGCTCACTGCTTGATGTCCAAGGGTAAGTTTCAGAGTCTGTTTTCACATGTAGTTTAGTCTTTTTTTCTGTCTTTTAAATAACCTTTTGCTTTCCTCATGAGTGATATCTTTGATGTCATTCCACAAGTCATCTGGTCTTCTATCATTTGTATCTAATACATTAAACCTGTTCTTGAGGTGGTCTCTGAACTCAGATGGGATATACTCATGGCTCTCATATATTTGTTCTTATTTTCTTCAGTTTCAGTTTTAACTTGCATATGAACAGTTGATGGTATGAGCCACAATCAGCACCTGATCTTGTTCTGACATTTAATATGGAACTTTTCCATCATCTCTTTCCAAAAATGTCCTCAATTTTGTTCCTGTATGTTCCATCTGTTGAAGTCCATGTGTATAGTCACTGTTTATGTTGGTGAAAAATGTATGTGCCATGAAAAGATCATTTGTCTGGCAAAATTCTATCATGCAATCTCCAGCATCATTTCTGTCACCAACAGAAATATTTTCCAACTACTGAGACTTCTTTGTATCCAACTTTTGCATTTTAGTCACCAGTAATTATCAGTATGTCCCAATTGCATGTTTGATCTATTTCAGGTTGCAGTAGATGGTTTAAATCTTCCCTATCTTCATTTGTGGCCTTAGTGGTGGGTGTATAAATTTGAATAATAGTCATATTAACAAGCCTTCCTTATAGGCATGGATATTATTCTATCACTGACAGCACTGTATTTCTCAACAGATCTTGAGATGTCTTTTTTGATGATGAATGAAACACTATTTTTCTTTAACTTTTTACTCCTAGTATAGTAGACAATATGATTACCTGATTCAAAATGGCCCTTGCCAGTCCATTTTAGCTCACTGATGCCTAGAATGTCAATGTTTATGCACTCCATTTCTATTTTGATGATTTCTAATTTTCCTAGATTCATACTACTTACATTCCTTGTTCCAGTTATTAATGGATGTTTACAGTTGTTTCTCCTCATTTTGAGTCATGGAACATGAGCAAATGAAGGTCCCTGTGGCTTTACACCATTTCTGTCATCAAGGTAGACTGTACTTTGAGGAAGCAACTCTGCCACAGTAGTCTTTTGAGTGCCTTTCAACCTAAGGGGCTCTTTTTCTGGCACTATATCTGACAGTGTTCCTCTGCTATTCACAGTGTTTTCAATGGCTAGTTATTTCAGGAATGAGTTGCCAGGTCCTCCTCACTAGTCTGTCTTTGTCTGGAAGCTCAAATGAAACCTGCCCATCATAGGTGACGCTGCTGGTATGTAAGAAACCAGTGGCATAGCTTTCAGTCTCATAGCAACACACAAGCCCTCACAGTATGGCAAACTGGCAGACATATAGAGGAAACAATCATATAACAAGTAAATTGATTAAAACATTCATTAAAAGTCTCCTATCATAAGAAGTCCAGGAATTGATTGCTACACTGCTGAATCCTTCAAAACCTATAAAAAGGAAGATTATCTCTTTTTCTTTAACTATTCTAAAAAGGTAAAAAATAGACAATGCTGCCAATCTCATGAGACTAGAATTACAATGCTATCAAAACTAAACAGACAAAACAAAAAAGAAAGGTACAGATCCATTTCCCAGATGAACACCCATGTAACAATTCTCAAAAATATTAGGAAACCAAATCAAAAAGCACATCAAAAGTTTATGTATCATGTTATTATTGCTGTTAGGCCCTATCTAGTCAGGTTCAACTCATAGTGACTCCATGTCAGGTTTTCAATGGTTGTTTGTTTTGAGAGTAGGCTGTCAGGGTCTTCTCCTTGGACTATAGCACCCAGAATTCCCAACTCTTCTCCCTTCCAAGGACTAACTAGTCCCAACCTTGCTTAGCTTCAGAGATCTGTCAGCATCAGATGCTGCGGTTGTATGATTGCAGACTATATATCATGGTCAAGTAAATTTACTCCAGAGATGCAAAGATACTTCAGTACAAGCACATCAGTGAGGTGGCACATCATATCAATACAATAGAGACCAAACTCTGTATGATCATCTCAGTAGATGCAGAAAATCGTGTTCAGTAAGATTCAAAATTCCTTCATGATAAAAATTATTAGCATTAGATACTGAAGGAACATAATGCAACATATAAAGGTGAAATATGACAACCCCAGAGCATATATCATGGTGAATGGAGGAAAGCTGAAATCATTTCCAGTAAGACCTGGGATAAGAGCATGGTATTCACTTTCCCCACTCCTATTCAGCATGTCACTAGAAAACTTAGATGAAACAATAAGTTGAGAGAAATAAAGAAATGACCCCCAAACTGAAAAAGAAGAAATAAAATCAAACTTTCTTTGCAATTACATGAGTTTATATTTAGAGAAACCTTAATATTCTACATAAAACCTGTTAGAACTGATAAATAAATGCAGTAACATTGAGAACACAAAATCAACAACTCCCAAATAACATTTTTCTATACCAAGAACAAATGTGCTGTAAAAAAGAAATAAAAAGCAACCCTATTTATAATAGCTACAAAAATAAAATAAAATATTTGAGAATAAATTTATCAAGGAAGGAATACCCTCTACAATTAAACTTCTGAAACACTGTTGAAAGAAATTTAAGAACATAGAGACAAATACACAAAAATGTGCATACAGAAACGATAGACAACCATGTTCATAGAGTGTCATTAACATGTTCATACTGTGCAGTATCATTGTTAGTCCAATGTAATTGCCTTGCAAACTTGCTTTTCAACTTGACTCTCAAAATTGCCAAAGATATTCTTCAATTAGCTGAAAAAAGTCATATAATTTATACAGAAACACAAACTAGAATAAACAGAGCATGTGAAAACAAAGGGCACAACTGGCAGTATCACAATATCTGATTTCAAGACATCCACAGAGCCACAGTCACCAAAAAAGTAAATTACTGGCATAAAAAGTAACACAAAATCCCATACATGAGAAAGAAGAAAGAACTCAGAAATCCTATCAGCTGATCAATAGGTGTGCCTATCTATCTGCAACTGATCTTGGTAAAGTCACTAAGAACATACTTTGGAGAAAAGATATTCTGTTTAATAAATAGATCTAGGTAAACTGTATATCTATATCCAAAAGAATGATAATAGATTCCTAGGTTTCACCACTCAACAAAATTTACTCAAAATAGATCAAAGACCTACATGTAAGATCTAAAATGACACAATTACTTGAAGAAAACAGTGGGAAGACTTCAAGACATTTGTGAGGGAAAATAATTTTTGGATAACATTCTAAAAACATTGGCAACAAAAACCAATTTTATCATACTAAGAAGCTTTTGCACATCAAAGAAAATAGTCAACAGAGTGAAGATGCAAACTTTGGAATGGAATAAAATATTTGCAAGCTATCCATTAGGAAAAGGTTCAATATCCAGAATGTATGAAGAGCTCCAACAACTCATCAACAAAGAAACAATCCAATTATGATTAGACAAGTAATTTGGTTAGATGTTTCTCAATTGAAGACATACAAATGGCTAAGAAGTTTTTGAAAAAGTTATTCTATATCACCAGTTATCAGGGAATTGCAAATCAAAACAAAATAAGTATCACACCCCAGGTAGAGTAGATATTATCCAAAACACAAAAAATAATAAATATTGGTGAGGATGCAAAGCAACAGGAACTCACATATTTTAGTGGGAATTTAAATGAGTAAATCTGCTGCAGAAAACATTGAAGATTGCGAAAAAAATAGAGCTATCTCATGATCCTAAAATCTCAATACCAGTCATATATCCAAATGAAATGGGATGATCATGTCAAAGAGATATACATGTCGATGCTTATTGCAGCACCCTTCGCAATAGCCAATACCTGGAATTAGTCACAGTGTCCACAAATGGATGAACTGTTAAAATGTTATGATATAGGCATGCTAAAAATATTAAAAAGCCATAAGATGGAAATCATGCCATTCCTGGCAATGTGGATGAAACTTGTGGACATCATGTTAAGTGAAACAAGTGCTGGGAATAAAAATAAATACCACATGTCCTTGCACATTTGTTGAAGCCAGGGCTTCAACCCCACCTCACAAAATTAGATTCAGGTTCAGGTGCCGACGGGTTAATATGTTAAAATTTCAGGTTAGATTCAGGTTCTGGTTTAAAGGCTAAGTGTAGATAACAGTGCTTCAACCAAAACTCAAACTCAAACCCTGAAACCAATCTGATTCAAGCAGGTCTGAACCCAAATCCAATGAACAATTTAGTTCAGTTTCACTTTTTATTTTTTTTGTATCATTAGATATTTTACTCTACATAAAAACTGAAGAAAAGAATGAGAAAAAATATTCTCCTATCTACACATAGGATTGAAATTTTAAACCCAAACCCAAACCAAACTGATCTCTCTGCATTTTAAGCTACTGAACCTGCACCTGAAACTGAGCCCAATTTTTTATGGATATGAGGCCCTGCTGGAAATTGAAATAGCTGATCTCGGAGAAGAGAGTAAAAGAGCAGTCACTAAAGATTAGGAAGGCCAGGCAGAGAAAAGAGAGAAACAAGTTACGTTACAGGAACCAGGATGCAGCCAGATAAAAAGAAATATTCTAGCATTTTGTCATGCAGTAAGGTGAGTGGTCTATAAAAAATTGCAGTATATTTCACAATAACTCTTCAAACTCCTGTCTGAAATTCTCCAATACTTGCAAATGATGAATGAGGCTACCAAGATGCTAATAATCTTGATTGGATCATTGCACACTACATTGCTATTGTTTTTGTTGTTAGGTGGCCTCAAGTCAGTGTCTGACTCATACTGACCCTATGTACAACAGTCTAAACACTATTGTCAATGCTTCTCTGCTATTCACAAGGTTTTCAATGGCTGATTGTTTTGGGGGAGTGGGTTGTCAGGTCCTCCCAAGCACTGGGTATTCCCAGGCAGTTTCCTATTCAAGTACTAACCAAGTCCAACCTGGTGTAGTTTCTGAGTTCTGAGATTGAGTGAGCTCCACAGTGGTAAGGCTGCAGTATATGGGTCCAACTCATAGCGACCCTCCTAGGGTTTGCAATGGCTGATTGTTTTCAGGATTGTTTTAGGGAGTGGACTGCCACATTGTTCTCGATTTTGGAGTGTTGGGGGATCAAATCTAGCTCCTCAGAGAGTGAAGAGCAGGCGCTCTACCAACTGAGCTAAATGCCAGCTCCTACAGTGTATACATGTATTAAATTATTTTGTATCCCATAATTCCAGATAGGTATTTTGAATTTATTTAAAAATTTTACATGGTATCCAAAGATGAATAGAATTGAAAAGAATTTTAAAAATACCTATCTTGAACAAGGAAACAAAAGAGTCTGAATTGTAAGCAAATCTGTAAGTACCACATCAAAATTTGGGAAATACTGCTGCAAATTCCTGGTGTAGGCAGAGTTTTTCTTGTCCTAGAGAAGAGTGGTGCTTTCTGGAAAAGACAGCTTGTTACACACTTATAATATTTTCTGAAGGTAGTGTTTGCTGGGATAATTTTCCTTCACTTCAACCACAACCTTATTGTTTATTCCTTTTATAAGAGGATCAAAAAAATCAGATGTATCTTGCACTTCCTTCCTTTCCTGTAGAGTGAGCTTAGCATAGCAAATTAAATTTAGAGGAATAATTTTGAAGGATATTTGAAAGATTACATCAGTAAAGCTCAGCATTCCTAATCAGCCATCACAGGATTTTAAACGTTATGATTATTCCAAATTGAGCCCTCCTTGTTGACTTGACTCATATCCTGAATTTTATGAATTGGGGAAAAATCATTTTATATACAAGATACATCATAGGATTTTAGAGGGTTTCATTATCTGAAAAGGGCAAAAAGAGACTTGCAGAACTTGATGCTGAATGTCTGGCCTCCTCTTACATAACTCATTTACTGATGATACCCAATGTTTTTCTTAATCTAGAAAGGGCTGAGGAATGAAATAAATGCAATTTCACTTAACTTAGTCTGAATAACCTAATTTATTAATAGAAAAAATGGTTGTGTTTAGATTTAATCTTGTTTTACCCATCTACAACCTAAGGAACTATTCCAGTTTGAAGGGCAAAAGAACAAAAGATATTTATTGCATATGCAAGGAGAATATTTCTTACAGCAAGAGGGAAATTAGGAGACTCTACAATGTTTATAAGGGGATACAATAATTTTGATCTTTTTGTGTGTATTTATTTGCATTTGTTTCTGTGAATTGGACACATGGTCCTGTATATTGTAGACAAGTGACCTACCAATAAGCTACCATTAGCTTATAATTTAGATCTTAAATGTCCCCCAGAGTTCCATGTCATAAAGGCTTGGTACTAGAGTAGCACTACTGAAAAGTAGTAGAAAATTTAAGAGGTGGAGCCCAGGTGTGAAATGTCTAGGTAATTGGAGGCACACCTTTGAAAGGAAGAGTGGGGACCTGGCCCCTCTTCTTTCTCTTTGGTGATAAGATGAGAAGTTTTGATTTGCCATCTGTTCCTTCCATCATGTGCTGCCTCTTTCAAAGCAACCAGGTTAATTAATCATAGGCTGGAAGCTCCAAAGCTGTGAAACAAGATAAACCTTCTATCATTAGATGTTGATTATCTCAGATATTTGTTACAGTAACAGAAATCTGAATATCACAAGGGCCTGGCCCTTACCATGTTCTGGTTCAGTCATCTTATAAAGGAGGAGGTCATATATTTAGCACACTTAACATATTACTCTCATATGTACACTTGACATAAGAAAATTCACCCATTTCTTTTAAATATACAGTCACTTGGTACTTTCTTGCCCTGCCTGATTTATGATTTTCATTTTTATTTTTACTTTAAGTAAAAGATCTCCCACATGTCTGTCAGTTTATCATGCTGTGGAGGCCTGTGTGTTGCTGTGATACTGAAAACTGTGCAACCAGTGTTTTAGAGACTAACAGGACCACCCATTGTGGACAAGTTTCAGCTGAATTTCTAGACTAAGACAGACTGGGGAGAAGGACCTGGCAGCCCACTCCCTACACAATTAGCCACTGAAAACCCTATGAATAACAGGAAAACACTGTCAAATATAGTGTGGAAAAATTAATCCCCCAGGCTGGAAAGCATTCAAAAAATAACAGAGGAAGACTTGCCTCCTGAAAGTAGAGTCAACCTCAATGACAAGAATGAGTAAAGCCCCTAGGACCTACTTTTGCTGATTTGGCACAACTCAAAATGAGAAGAAATACTGTGGCTGCAACAATGGGGTTAAACATAAAAGGATATTGTACAGTACACAGAGTTGGATAATGTTTTGATCTGTTTTGTGTAGTGTATCTATGAGTCAGATCTACTTGCTGACACCTAACAACAAGTAAAGGTTATACAAATAGAGAACCCTCAGCATATCAAGTATTGTGCTAATAAAAGCAGGGAAATTAATGAAATATTTCAATTTTCTATGATTGACAAACAACAAATGATGCTGGGAAAATTGCATATACACTTGCCAAAAACTGAAAATAGACCCATATATCTCAATTTACATGATAGTCAATTTGAAATGGAGGAGACTTCAGCATAAATCCAGAAACCTTAAAACTACTAGGAAAGAAGTCAGGAAACACACTCGAAACATAGGCATAGCAAAATATTTTCATAACAAGACTCTAATTGCCCAAGAAATGGCACTAAGATTTAGCAAATGAGATTACATGAAATTAAAAAGCTTCTGTACAGCAAAGGAATCAATCAACAGAGTTAAGGGTGAGCCCATAGATTGGGAGAGAATCTTTGCATCCTATGCATCTGACAGAGGACTAATTTCAAGAATATACAAAGAATTTAAGAAAGCAAATACCAAGACAACAAATAACCCAATACATCAGTGGGCAAAGCAAATGAACAGACAGTTCTCATAGTAAGAAGATAATAGGACCATGAAACACATGAGAAAATCTCACTATCTCTAGCCATTATGGAAATGAAATCAAAACAACACAAAGATTCCATCAACCTCCAGTAAGATGGCCAAGATCAACAAAACAGTGAAAAACGCTGGAAAGGATGCCAAGAACAAGGAATACTTTTAAACTACTGGTGTGACTGTAAATTAGTTCAACCACTTTGAAAATCAATGTGGAGATACCTCAGAAAACTAAGAATAGAAATGCCATATGATCTAGCTATGCCACTCCTGGCAACATACACAAGGGGAGACAAGTCACCATACCACAGAGACACCTGTATCTCCATATTTAATGCAGCACTCTTTACCATTTCAAGGATATGGAACCAACCAAAATGCCCATTAAGATTGTATTAAAAAATTGTGGTTCATATACACAATAAGATATTACTCAGCAATAAAGAAGAATGAAATAATTTCATGTACAGCAAAATGGGTGGAACCAGAGAATATGATCTTAAGTGAATGAACACAAACTCAGAAAGAGAAATGCCATATGTTCTCACTCATATGTGGGAACTGAATCTTACTTAAAGGTTGTTGTTGTTGGGTGCTACCCAGTCAAGTCTTATTCATAGTGACTCTCATAGGATTTTCAATGGCTGGCTATTTCAGGATTTCTAGGGCAGTGCATTGCCAAGTCCTTCTCCCACTTTTTGTGCTGCTAGTTATCAAACCTGTGTCCTCAGAGAGTGCAGCATGGCAGTCTACCACATGAACTAAACCCCAGCTCTGATTGCAGGAAGAAAATATATATACATACATAGATATATAAAAATGAACAATTAAACTTAGCTAAGAAAGGAAAATGTAAGCAGAGTAGAAAGAAGGACAGAGGGGACTGGCTAAGTGAAGCGAAGATTGTGGATGGTGAGAAGGGAAGGAGAAATAAGATAAAATGATAAAGGGTGAGAGGATAATCTCATGTGCATGATGCAACTTCATGAGTACATGGGAAAAATAGGGGAATATAACACATAAATGCATATGAGTTTTACCACATATAATTAAAAGCTTCCATAAATTTGTAAGTAAATTAAAGTGTAACTAACAGTGATGTAATAGTTGCACAATGGAAATGGCCAATGCTGTATTACTCTGTACCTCACCAACGTTTATCAGTAAAGGGGAAATAAATTCTCCAGTGTTGGAAGGTATTCTTTTTCTACCTGATCAATGAGGCTTATTCTTCCTGAATAAAGAAGAATGAAATAATTCTTTTCTCAATATAACTTTTCTCAATACTTTTCTCAATATAACTTAAATATTTATAAGGACATTTTGCAGATAAAATGTATATTTTCTTAAACTTTGAAGGGAACATTCATGGCTTTCCTGTTTCTTAGCCACTTCTCCATCCTGCAGCTATTTGTTTCAAATTTGTCTCACAGAAGTAATGACCAAGGTGATGAAGGGTTTTGTGAGTCATCCACTGTAAACCAGTGAAAGACAGAGTAGTCTCTGTGATTCTCCACTGAGTGACTTTTGATGATGTGACATGCTTGACCTTAGCCTACCTCTAGTCATTGAGCATTTTATTCATTCTCAAGAATTTTTCTTTCCTTAGGTTTACATCCCATATTCAACAGGAATTTTACTTACTTATAGATGTATTTGAGAACATGTGTTTTGCTGAGACATAGTGAATGGTTCTGTCAGATGGATTCCTCATTAATTAAGTCCAAGTCTGTCTCTTCTTTCATGATTTAATGATATAGATCACAGTCTAAAAATATCACACCCTTTTTCCTATAACAGTACACACATATGAACCTCTGTGTGTGTGCGTGTGTGTATACTTATATCACAATACTACTACATCCTCTCCCCCTCCTCCCATATTCATACGACTAGTTTAGCTCAGTTGGTAGAGTGATGTTCTGCACTCCCTGAGGCCAAGTTTAATACCCAGCACCACAAAAACAGAGAAGGACCTGGCAACCCACTCCTGAAACAATCAACCATTGAAAACCTCATGAGGGTTGCTATGAGTCAGACTCAAGATGAGCTCACCTAACAAGAAAAAGACAAGAGTTTTCTTTATGAAGTGATTTACTTTAACACTATATGTTTTTATAGAGTATTAAGGTCCCGTGCTTGCTACTTGCTTTTTTTCCTCTTTTTTAACTTTTATATGTTGAACCCAGTGCCTGGGACATATTTTCCAAGTGCTCTACCACGGGCTGTACCCTCAGCCCATTTTTTATTTTTGTATGTTGAATTAGGGTCTCATTATGTTACACTGAGGCCTCTGGCCTGGAAATTGAGATCCTTCTCTCTGCACTTCATGAGTTGCTTGGATTACAGACGTATGCCACTGTGTCCAGTGTTACAGTGCACTTTTATTTCTAGTGTGTTTGTTTATTTATTTATTGGTACTTAGGTGTTGAACCCAGGACCTTGCATATGTGTTGCAAGTGCTCTACTATTGGGCAGCACTCCCAGCTCATTTTTTATTTTGAGTCAAGTTCTCATTAAATTATGGAGGCTGTTTATGGCCTGGAATTCATGATCCTCTTGTCTCTACCTATGGAGTAGCTGGGATTACAGGAGTGAGCCACTATGCCTGGCTTTAATTTTAATTTTAGGGTTTTCTTTTTAATTTTTTTCTGAGACAGGGTCTTGCTAAATTACACAGGCTGCCTCTGGCCTTGAAATTCCAATCCTCCTGACTCCCACCTCCCTAGTCTCTGAGATTACAGGCATGTGCCACTGTGCTCAGCTCTATTTTTACTTTTTACAAATAAAATTATTGCCATAGTTTTAGATATTAAATATGTCACTAAGGGAATTTGAAAACTATCATATATTTGGTAGAAAGACTAAATTCATATTGTTGTTGTTGTTAGGTGTCATCGAGTAGGTATCCGACTCATAGAGACCCTCTGTACAACAGGGGAAACACTATTGTCAGTGCGTCTCTGCTGTTAATGGGGTTTTCAATGGCAGATTGATTTTTGGGAGGGGGTTGCCAGGTCCTTCTCCCAAGCCTACAGCTTCTGGTGTTCCCAGGTGGTCTCCCATCCAGGTACTAACCAGGCCCGACCCTGCTTAGCTTCCAAGAACTGATGGGATTGGATGCCACAGGGCTACGGCTACAGGCTTTTTAAATTCATATAATGACCACTTTAAACATGTATGAAATGGCTGTCCTTTTCCTAAATATACAGTAGCTAACATAACAGAGTTCATATGAATTGCATTCCCATTAAGAATCCTACATTAACAAGGTGACTCATAGACAAAGTATATATTGGTATTTTTCATACTGACTTTACTTTTGTCTGTGCTATTTTTCTTTGATTATGTGTCAAGGAGAGAATGAGGGCACACTTTCTTGAGACTTTATTGAAACCTAAAAAGCCAAAGGCACAGTAATCATATGGTTGTAGATTGCTAGGATAAATTATGTTGATGGTTTCTTTCAACCCATTTCAGCTTAAATTTTTGAAATGTGGCTTAAAGAAGCTGAAGATAAGGAACTAAAACACAGCCTGTGTTGGAGTAGTGTCTTTGTAGACAGTATCAAAAGAACAATGCATTATCAAAGGAAAACACCTATTATTTGTGAAGAAGGAAACTTTGGATTAAATTTTACCAAATTTAGCCAGGCATGGTGGCATTAGTCTATATTCCCAGTGAATTGGGAGTCAGAGGCAGGAGGACCACAAGTTTGATGCCAGAAGAGACTTGTGTGACTTAGTGAGACCCTATTTCAAGTTAAAAATTTTAAAAGACTGGGGGTGAAGCTCAGTAGTAGAGAGCTTGCAAAGAATGCACAAGGTCTTGGGTTCAACTCAGTACTTCAAAAAAAGTATATAAATACATAAACAAATTTATTTTACCAAATGCCTTTGTACATATAATCCTGACTTTGGTGTTGCAATTGAAAAGCACCAAGACTAGATTTTTCCCACAAAAGATATGAGAATCCATGAGATTTGGAAGGATACGTTAGCTTAAGTAAGATTAGCAAGAGTTTCACATTTGTATTTTATAGGAGAAACATAAGAAATAATAGACAATGTTAAGAAACAAAAGAAAAATATGAAACTTTGGAGAAAGTATATAATGATAATTATTTTTAAAGACAGTGTTTTTGCATAATGGTGTTCAGGTTTCACTTTATACATATGTTGTTGTTGCTGTTAGGTGCTGTGTACTCAGTATCTGACTCATAGCAACCCTCTGTACAACAGGGGAAACACTATTGTCAGTGCTTCTCTGCTGTGCATAGGGTTTTCAATGGCGGGTTGAATTTGGGAGGGGGTTGCCAGGTCCTTCTCCCAAGCCTACAGCTTCTGGTGTTCCCAGGCAGTCTCCCATCCAGGTACTAACCAGGCCCAACCCTGCTTAGATTCCGAGATCTGATGGGATTGGATGCCACAGGGCTATGGCTGCAGGCTTTACACATATGTGGTCTGATCAAAAGAGAATATAGAAGATACATCGAGAAGAAAAAAGTTTTATCTTCTAAAAACGAAGTAAAAAGTTTGAATCAAGGCAAATTAAAGTATCATAGGATAAATTTAGAATAAGAAATAATTTTATATTTTATTAAACAGAAAAATCATAAACTTTTCCAAATGAAGAAAAATATTCCCTAGAAACGCACACTAAAATTAGCTTTTTACAATAACCCAATAATAAAACTAAGTACATAATACAAGTGCGACTAGCATGCACCAGGGTCTATATATTCAACCAAGTTATTAATTATGTAATAAAAAGTTAAAAATCATTTTTTAAATATATGATATCTCAGAAAACATTTCACGCAGGAATGTGTCAAGAATAAGCTACTCAAAATAGTTTCACTATATTAAACATTTAGTTAAGAAATTGTTTGTCCTTAGATGCCATCAACTCAGTCCGACTCTAGTGACCCTGTGTACAACAGAAGGAAACATTCCCCAACACTGTGCCATTCTTGGCAATGTTGTCAGTGCTTCTCTGCTACTCACAGTGTTTTTGATGGCTGATTGTTCTGGGATTGTTTCTCGAGTGGGCTGCCATGTCCTTCTCCCATTTTGTGTTGTTGGGCATTGAAAAAAGGGCCTCAAACAGGGCAGAGCAGCCCTCTATCAACTGAACTAAACCCTAGCCCAGCTATGAAATAGAACTTAAGGAGGAAAATAAAAGAAAAAATGAAAAGAATGATGGTAAGAAATTTTTCAAATTACAATTTGAAGAATTTAAAAATAATTCTGAAAGTAACATCTGTATTTTCAGCAATAAAACTAACAAAACAGCTGAAAGTTTGGAAACTCAGATAAAACCAGTACTTGTTATTACTTTTTAAACTGTAAAAGTCTTTTCCCTTGTTTAGCAGTGGTTCCTGCCAACAACCAAAACAGCTACCTACTGTCAATGGCCCTCTCCTCATCTCCTTATTGCAGTTAATTTAGATTTTCCTCCCCATCATTTACTGAAGTTGATCTCATCAAAATCACCAACTAGCTTTCTGAACACCAAAGTCAAATACCTATTCTTATGCTTGACTTTATAACAGTCTCTGACACCATTGACAACTTCCTCTTAAATCAAAATTATGTGGCACAGTCTGTTTTTACATCCTATGGTGCCAAAGACTGTTACTTCTTTCCTTGTTTCTCCCCTTATTTCAGCCCTCTAAAATGTCAGTATGCCTCAGGGCACAGCTTGCATGTAACTTTTATCACTCGCTCTATTCTATTTTAAATGACATTATTCAGACCCATGGTTTCAAATCCAATCTGAACTATTGATTTCCCAAAATATATTTCTGAGCTCCAGAGTGGTATCTCTAGTTGCCAACATGATGTCTTTATTTAAATACCTGATGAATGTCTCAAAAACTATATTACTGAAAGAGAATTTTTGTTTTCTCCTTAAAATAAGTTTTCCTTGGTCCACCAGTGCTATTAACAGTATCATCATTTAAACAATTGCAGAGGATCAGGTCACAAGAGTTATTCTTGACCTCTTTCTATTTTTTTTTTCAGTCTTTCTTTGCAAATGAAGTTATCTATCTCTAAAATATATTCAGTTATTCAATCACCCCTCAAAACTTCTTAAATCATTACTCTAATTCTATTCTTGACTTAATAACAAATAGACTCCCACTTACTTCTTTGGAACAGCTCTTTCCCATCTAAAAACAGACCTAACAATGGTTTAGTTTTATGAGCTAGGTTACAATACACAATTACATATTTAAATTTTTAAAATTTATTTTTAATGACTACTAGCCATACATAGCCTGCAACCATAGCCCTGTGGCATCTGATCCCATCAGATCTCAGAAGCTAAGCAGGGTCAGGCCTGGTTAGTACCTGGATGGGAGACCACCTGAGAATACCAGAAGCTGTAGGCTTGGGAGAAGGACCTGGCAACCCCTTCCCAAAAATCAATCTGCCATTGAAAACCCTATAAACAGCAGAGAAGCACTAACAATAATGTTTCTCCTGTGGTACAGAGGGTCGCTATGAGTCGGATACCGACTCGACGGCACCTAACAACAACAACAACAAGCCATACATAAGCTGGAATTTAGCTCAGTTGGTAGAGCACAGCTCTGCAGTCTCTGAGGTCCCTATCAGTTCCCATCTCTGCAAAAATGGGAGAAGGATGTGGCAATCCATTCCCAAGGCAATCCACTCCCGAGGCAATCCGAAACAATCAGCCAATGGAAACTATAAGGGTCGCTATGAGTACAATAGGACTTGACGGCACCTAACAACAACAACAACAGCCCTACATGGTGACCACAAATTTTCTTTCTGAATTTATCTGGTTATCATTTTCTGTCATATTTGAAAATTTACATGTATTGACTTTTTAGTTATTAAAATTATCCAAACTCATATTTGTCTCAGAAAATATTCACTATTCTCAAACCTGGGATTCTTCCCTATAGTTATTTTTATGTTGGTGGTTCCTTCAAAACATTCAAACTAATCAAATATAATTTTCCTAGGGAGAATTTTGTTGAGTATTTTTCTGTACATTTACATTATCAAAAACATCCTATTGAATAATTTTCAATATCACTTGTGGATATGAAATTAAAATAAAAAGTCTTTCTCCTATTCAGAAAACTCCTTTACCAACGTAGAAGAGAAATAATACAATTTTATTATTGAGGAGCCTGACCCTGTGGCGTCAGATCCCATCAGATCTCAGAAGCTAAATAGAGTTGGGCCTGGTTAGTACTTGTATGGGAGAGCGCTTGGGAACACCAGGTGCTGTAGGGTTGGGAGAAGGACCCGGCAACCCACTCCCAAATATAAATCCACCAGTGAAAACCCTACGAACAGCAGAGAAGCACTGACAATAGTGTTTTGCCTATTGTAGATAGGGTCGTTATGAGTCAGATACGGACTTGACGGCACCTAACAACAACAACAACATCATTGAGGAAGCCTTAAACTAGAATGTAAAATGCATGACAAGTAATCTGTTAAGAGTTTGCAGATACAGAAAACTCTCCCTTTAACATAGCGAAATGCATGCAACCGATTACATACATGTTCTCAAGATAAACAGCAATTGGGCTTCACCTAAGAAGAATGGGCAGAATCATTTGTCACACGTTTTTTTTGTCCTAATCCACTCAATACTTGCTGTGACCATTTGTGTTAACTGACTGGCTTTATCCAACAAAAATTACACCTCTTCAATGTTTGTTATCAGAGGTAATACTGCAACTTGTACTAAGGTGCTTGCTGAGGTTCGTCTGCTATCCCTCCCTAAAAATCAAGAGATAGGGTACTATTCTTTGTGGGTGATTAATTTCAAAGAGATAGTTCTCAGCTCTTTGAGAAAGATATTTGTGAGCCTTAAAGATTTCAAGAGGCTTATTTAGTTTTTTGAAAGATTTACATACATTTCAGAAAAGAACTTAAAAATACCATTTTTTTCTAAAATAAATGCCATAAGAAAGTGAGTAAAGAGTATTTCTTCCCTTCTTTCCAATAAGGAGAATTAAACTATTTTAATTTATATTACATCTTATATTCATTAATATTACCGTTGTTTTTTGGAAAGCACTGATCAGCAAATGAAAATGAAAAGGTACTATTTATAAATTTGTCTTATTTTCATTGGAATTCAACTTTCATAAAAACTGAGAGCTTTATTCCATGCTTCCAATTGTATTATGATTTCCTACAAAAATTACTAGTCCATGTTGTTGTTAGGTGCCATAGAGTCGGTCTTATGACCTTATGTACAACAGATGAAACTTATTATCAGTGCTTCTCTGCTATTCATAGAGTTTTCAATGGGTGATTGTTTTTTTGCTCGGAGTGGTTTGCCTGGTCTTTCATCCAAGTTTACAGCACCTGGTATTCCCAGGTGGTCTCCCACCCAATACTAACCCTACACGACCCTGCTTAGCTTCTGAGATCTGATGGGATCCGATGCCACAGTGGTTTGGCTGCAGACAGGCCATGTTAAGAACATCATAAATATCTGCAGAAATAACAATATAATATTATTACTTAATAATATCTGATATTATTAAGTAGCAATGTTTTCTAATATTAGTTAAGTAGGAAAATACTCTATGAACAAAAATAGAAGGGAAAAAATATAGCAAAGTGTTTTTAAAATAATCTTTAAGGAGTTGAGGTTATAGTTCAACAGTAGAACATAGACTTAGCAGCATGCAGTAACTAGTGCTAAACTAGTACTTGAGATATGTTTGCAAATTTGTTTTTTTAATTTCCATATAGAGTCCAAAGTTATTTTATTTTTAATAGATTTTATAGCAGTTTTAGGTTCACAACAAAATTAAGCAGAAAGTAGTTTCATTATAATCCAATACCCCAAATATGCACAACCTTCTATCAACATTTGTTACAGAATCAACTATTTGTTACAATCTAAGAACATACATTGATACATCATTGACGCCCAAAGTCCATGGTTTGTGTATTGGCACCATGTACAGTTATGTAGTTTACATTAAGGGTCATTCTTTGTATTGTGTGCATTCTATAGATTTTGACAAATGTGCAATGACATGTATCCACCACTGTAGTATCATACTGAATAGTGTCACCACCCTAAACATCCTCTGTACTCTGCCCATACATTCTTTCCTTCCACTTAACTCCTGGAAAGTACACATCTTCTTTACTTTTTCCCTAGCTTTATCTTTTCCAGAATGCCACATAGTTGGACCCTACAGTCTAAAACATTTGTAGAAGCTGAGCATGGTGGCGTTCGCCTGTAATCTCAGGGACCCAGGAGGCAGAGGCAAGAGGATCCCAACTTCAATAACAGAGGCAGTTTGTGTAATTTAGTGAAGCCCTGTCTGAAAAAGCAAAAGTATGAGGTGGGGGTGCAGCTCAGTGGTACAGCCCTTGCAAAGCATGCAAGTGTAAGGCCCTGGGCTCAACCTCCAGTGCAAATAAATAAATAAACATTTGCAAATTGGTTTCTTTCACTTAGTAATATGCATTTAAGTTTCCTCCGTGTATTTTTCTTGGCTTGATAGCTTATTTTTTGATAGTATAAAGTAGTACTTCACTGTGTAGAGGTACCACAATTCATTTATTTATTCACTTATGAAAGGGCATCTAGGTTGCTTCCATTTTCTGACAGTTATGAATAATGCTTTAATAAATTTATTTATGTAGGTTTTGTGTGGACATATGTTTTCAACTCATTTGGATAAATACCAAGAAGTATGATTGCTGGGGTGTATGGAAAGAGTATGTTTAATTTTGTAAGAAACTGACAAATTCTTTTCCACAGTGGTTGTACTGATTTACTTTCCTGACAGGATAAAATGAAATTTCTGTCAATCAATATCTCTGCATTTGGTATTGCAAATATTTGGGATTTTCACTATTTAAGTGGATATTTAAGTTGATTTTTATTTTATACTGGAGAAATAATTAAACTTAATAATGGCTCACTGACTTGGAAAAGTTATTAGTACCTTCTGTTAATGTCTATTAATATTACTTTCATTTTTACTACTTATCTGTTTTGAGATGGTTCCAAACATAGGGATGGCATCTTAATGGGTATAATGCTGATCATTTTCTGGGAAGACATTTGCATGTATATATATATATATATATATATATATATATATATATATATATATATTTCTAGTCTATTCATCTTTTCTAGTCTATTCATCAGGTTTACTCAACATCACTTTAAAGGATGCTTTCAAAAATTCATCCCTGTAATATTTATTTTAAAAGCGATTTTGTGTTTTAAGACTATTAGTATTTTTATTGATACTTCTGAAAGGAAATGGCAGGAAATATGAGCTTATCCCATTGAGTGTTTATTGAATACACCTGTGAAGCATCCTAAAATCAGAAACATAATTTTGAATCAATAGTATTTTTCCTGTCTGTCTTACTTCCACATGTTCTATGTCTCTTCCTAATTTTATTGTGTACTAGAGGAAATAAGCATTAAATTTTATTTACTATGCAAAGTCTGTAAATTTCATTTTAGCCTACATCTTGGTATAATAAAAGCTAAAGCTACATTGATTAAGTTCAATGGTAAACTCTCAAAAAGTAAACCAGGTAGAAATTTCACTAACTCAAAGTATGTCTTTCTCTTTTCTATCTGTTAATCTCTCTTGTTATTTTGGAGAAATAATGTTAATACCATATTTGTAAGACCCCAAGAGGATCTAAAATCCTCCTTCATATGTGTAAACTGCACATCTTGGGAGTGTCAAAAGCAAAACATGATTGTTGGCCAGAGAAAATTTTAAATATTTAGAATTTTCTGGAACTGATGCAGATGTCATAAAGAATGTAAGCTCATTTTTTTAGGAGAAGAAGATCCTGTAATTTTGTCATATAATAAGAGATATATCTGAGTTGGTTGTGGTCTGTGTCAGTCAGATTGTTTATGAGCAACAAAAACCCAGCTGTAATGTCTTGAATTGTGTCCCTTAAAAAACCTGTCCAGATCATAACCCTGGTCCCTGTGAATATAAACTTATTTGGAAATAAGTTATCAGAAGAGGGATTTAGCTGAGTTGGTAGAGCACTGCGCTGCAGTCTCTGAGGTCCTGAGTTCAATTCCCAGCACTGCAAAAATGGGAGATGGGCCTGGCAATACACTCCCAAGGCAATCCCGAAACAGTCAGCCATTGAAAACCCTATGAGAGTTGCTATGAGTCGGATACCGACTCGAGGGCACCTAACAACAACAACAATGTAATATCCTTCTGGATTGTAGTTAATTACATTATACATTCAGTAGATTAAACATTTTCAAACTAGCAAAGGAGTATGTAAGACAAAGAGAAATATCCATGATAAATTCTATGAGCAAAGTACAAGGATAGACATTCTCACTTAACAATTCAAAACATCGTTAGAGAGATTTGTTCCAATGAAGGCAAAGAAACAAAGTCTCCAAAAGAACTTTTCCAGCTTTGCAGGGATAGTGGGCCTCCCAAACTGACTTTGAATCTTCCTCTGACTTTAATGTCCATGCTCTCTCCAAAAAGAACTCTAGAAAAAAAATGTTATTGAAAAGAATAAGTTACTAATAAACTATTTCTCTACCATTCCCTTATGGTAGACAAAGATAATAGGCAAATATAGAGTCCATAGCATTTGTATTCAGGTAAATGATTAGGACAAACTCCCAAGATAAACTGGTGAAAGGAGAAGGAAAAGAAAGGAGGGAGCCAAACAAGGATATGATTGTAGGCAAAGTCCCGTGAAAGGAGGGTTCAACAAATTTTACAAGGAGTTACCTTGGTCTAAGGTCAGAGAATTGAGCTCTCAGATATTGATCCTTCAGACTCCGTATCTTTGGTTAAAAATCATATATAAAAAATGTAAACTTTCTGTGTTTGATGATTAAAGTGGCCTTAGTAGTCCCAGGACAACCAAAAAAATTGGAGATATAGACTATTAACAAGTTATATTGAAACTCTGGGGACAGATTATAGAAGGACAAAGAGATGTAGAATCATCAAAGTGGAGTATCTCTCTTTTAGTTATATCAGCTTCTACAAGAATAACTATATATACATACATAACTAAATCAGAAACCCTCCCCAAAACTTGATCTAAAGTAGACACTCCTAAAGAATTGACTCTAAGACTATTAAATACGTCATAGGCAGACATTAGGTCCATAATCTATTGATTAAAGAAAATCAGACTAAATGATTCTTCTTATAGCAAATGGGTAAATAGTATTGTCATTTGTGTGAGAAATAACACCCTGAGTATCCTCAAAATTTGATGGATTTAAAGTTGTATCTGATTCCCAGGGCCTACTTTGAAAATTCCAGAAGAGAGGCAATTAACAAGATAAATAGATTTGAGACCACATTTATGATGTGCAGTTGCTTTAGTTTATGTCCTATAGAATTGTCTGGGTTGCTGTAAATTGATAGTGGGAGCTCTTGTAGCCCTCTAAATTCATGGTTTGGCTTTCAAGTAATTCTGGAAGTAATGTCCCATGGTACACTGTTATAAACATCACTTGGCATTGATGTCACATAGTTACTTGGAGTTCTTTTCAGCAATGTATTAGCTTCAAATTGAAAAAGAAAACTACATAAAGTACCATAATAATGTAGTATAAGCTTGATTGAAACATATTGCTAATATTATTAAGTGTCCCAAAGAGTAACTGAAATATCATATTGTTTGTATTCAGACAGCAATTTTCTTGCATAGAACTTATAAAATACTTACAAACACATTACAGTATGCAAAACGTAATGCTTTTCCTGGAACTCTGGTTTTTATGGACTTTTATGGCTGAACAATTGATATTTACCTACTAAGATTGGCTGAGAAGACCCTAAAGCAGCATAGCGGAAGATAAACTATGAGTATTTGCCTATAATATGAGAACAGCAAAATGGCTAAAGGCTTCTTTAAATATTCCTGATATTAAACCAGCCTGACTGTTTAAAAGTTCAACGTTTTACTTTCATACGGAGAAGCCTAGTTTCTTTCCCAGTCATTTTTGGCAAAAAGCATCTGAAGACATTCTTTGAGGAAATTGCCTCTTCTGTTGCTACCAGATGCATTAAACCTATTTCTTCTTTCTGTCTCAGACTGCCTTTATCAGTATTACAATCGTGCCTGCACTCACAGGTGCTAATTGGCATTCAATAGTCTCAGTCTAACAAAGACCTTGAAGATGATTTTAAATTATGATTTAAGTGAGACTAAGGATTGCTCTCCCTGTGAAAAACAAAGAAAATGACTCTTGTATTACACTGTAATGTGAAAGAAATTTTCCAAAAGGATACAGTCTTGGATCCAAGAAAATTAATCAATCTCTATGTTGAGCACCTGAGAGAAGATAGTCTATCAGAAGTAAGACAACTAGAAACAGAGTAACAGGTGATTCTTTTCCTGGAATAGAAAAAAATAACATGTGCACAAAAAAGTAATTCATAATAGAAGGGTTCATTTAGGAGTAAATAAATATTACAAATAAAATAAATGAAGCATCAACCAATGTCAAAGTGGTTTGGAAGAAGACTTTGGGGAAAAGTGGTATATTAATTTAACTATGTGAAAGAACTAAATCAGGTAGGTAGAGAGGTATGAATGCATTTATGTAAGATGTAGTAAAGAAAGATGAGATGGTTAGATTTTTGTTTGGTTTGTCTCCTCCTCCTCCTCCTCCTCCTCCTCCTCCTCCTCCTCCTCTTCCTCTTCCTTCTCCTTCTTCTTGTAATGGATACTCATGACATAAGAGAATAAAATATTTGAAGAAAAGTATTAGTGAAAACTAGAAAAGCAAACCCAGCCATATACCCAAAGATCTCTTGGACTCAAAGAATTTTCCTGTTGGCACCATGAGCCGATTCAACTTGTCTGGTTAGAGGAATGACAATTGCTGGCTTTTGTTCCACTCTGTGCCAGAACAGAGACTACCAATTACCAAAGATTCTATTCTCTCTCTTAGCAAAATAGAGACTTGATGGGACAATTCCTGTTGTGGGCAGAGAGTGGGAGGAGAGAGGAATGAATGGCTTTCTAAGTAGTCAATATTCCTAAAGGTTGCACAGCATGTGCTTTTCTGTACATAAAAGGGAATAATTAGACCCAGTGGGTGTTACATCATAACATGTACTTTATGACTGGGTTTCCACAATGCCAGCCAACTGGTGAGTATTGTTTCATTGTTCTAACTCTCCATTTTAGTTCAGTGCAAGCTAAGCCTACAACTATGGCTTCTACTAATGCAGCTGGGGGGCAGTTACATGGTGGAACTTTAAACATTAACTTTAAAAAATATGTAAAACAAGGTGTCTCCGTAATGTATTCAAATTTTCAGTATTGGCAGCTACAAATATATTGATGAGGACTTTTTTATGAGTGAGAAAGCAAAAATGAATGAGCTATTAAACTGGCAGCATTAACCTTGCTTTTAGTACCTAGAACAATTTATCTGGGATAGGGACATGCATTCAAATGATTGGAAGTGCTATGTTGGGAAAGACAAGCAATGTTCTGCAGTGAGGACAGTGAGCTTTGAAACAGAAAGATCTAGGTTTACATTACTCTGTCGATACTCAAGAGTTCAATAACATGAATACTTCTCTGAGTTTACTTTATGCTATCTTTTCACAGAGAATTGAACACTTTAAAGTGAATTCACACAAAACAATGTAACTATTAGAAAGTTAATTTGGACACTTATTTCTTAACATGACATTGGTACCATACACAGTACGTCAAAACATTCAAATTGTCATATGTATAGTGTGAGATGTGTATGGACACACACACAAACACAGACACACACATAGACACAGACACACACACACTATCTATCTATCTCTATCTATCTATCTATCTATCTATCTATCTATCTATCTATCTATCATCTATCTATCTATCTATGGCTGGGATTTAGCTCAGTTGGTAGAGTGCCGCTCTGCAGACTCTGAGGTCCCGAATTCGATTCCCAGCCCTGCAAAATGGGAGAAGGACGTGGTAACCCACTCCCAAGGCAATCACAAAACGGTCAGCCATTGAAAACCCTATGAGGGTCGCTATGAGTTGGACTCAACTCGATAGCACTTAACAACAACAACGACTATATATATATATAGGTATACATGTGTATATATATATATATATATATATATATATATATATATATATACACACACACACATACACATACATGCATATATTCATGATATCATCATTTAAAGGAAGATCATCAATGAAATGTGTATGATTTCACTGCAGTTAGTTTGGACTTTTTATGGTTTTTTTACTGCTAAAGACATGTATATATTTAAAAATGGAGTAAAACTTCTAAACATAAATGAAAGAGGGGTTTCCTTCACTCTTTTGCATCTCTCCAATAGGAGTCCCAATGACACATGATTATCATTAAACATGCACAACATTATCATTTGTCTTATCCAGCAATTTCAATTTCCCTGCTTCCTAGGATAAGACTCAGAAGTGTGGAAGGCTTTAATCTCCAAAAGAGAAATAAATCATGGAGATTTTTATAGTATAGTCATATTATCATGATAGAAATTAGACACTATTAAGTAACGTGAGAAAAGAATTAGACTCAGAGCTCACAAGATACTTAAACAAAATTTATGTATATGTTAAATGGTAGAGTCAGAGTGGACACAAGTTCATTTTGATCTCAAAGACTATAGTCTCAATAACACAATATTGTATTGCTTTATTGTTACCCAGTTGAGAAGAAAACAAGGAAAAAATAGCATCAGTGGCTTGAGAATAT
This sequence comes from Pedetes capensis, assembly GCA_007922755.1. Lineage (NCBI taxonomy): Eukaryota > Metazoa > Chordata > Mammalia > Rodentia > Pedetidae > Pedetes > Pedetes capensis. The sequence goes on from VMDO01009691.1 coordinate 33,374, forward strand.
GCTTTGTTTAGATAATCATGTAGATGTAATTCTGATCAAAAATTTTTTTCTCCTGAAATAACATTATTTCTCTGAATGCCATCAGTTTATCTTTTTTTAATACAGGAAACAGTTTAAGAATAACAAGGAGTTTCTTGGTAATTGAGCCTATAGCCCTGTGGCAGCTGATCTCATCAAATCTCAGAAGCTAAGCATGGTCAGGCCTGGTTAGTACTTGGATGGAGATTGCCTGGGAACACCAGATACTGTAGGCTTGGGAGACTGACCTCGCAACCCCCTCCCAAAAAGTCAATTGGCCATTGAATACTCTATGAACAGCAGAGAAGCACTGACAATAGTGCTTTGCCTGTTGTATGCAGGGTAGCTATGAGTTGGATACCGACTGGACGGCACCTAACAACAACTCTGTAATTCAAGTTGTTGTTGTTAGGTGCCGTCTGACTTATAGTGTCTGACTTATAGTGTCTGACTTATAGTGACCCTTTTAGGGTTTTCAATGGCTGATTGTTTCGGAATTGCCTTGGGAATGGATTGCTATGCCCTTCTCCCATTATTTGCGGTGCTGGGAATTGAACTTGGGACCTTAGAGACTGCAGAGCGGCACTCTACCAACTGAGCTAAATCCCAGCCCCGTAATTGAAGTTAGAAACTAGGAAAATGAAGCAAATAGTCACAAAATTCTGCTTTTTCAAATAACACAAATGTCTGAGGCAGAGCTTAAAACTAAATTGGCTTATCTATTGTGGGAATTCATAAAGATTGTAAATATATGTGTAAACAAACACAAAGGTAAAACTATTGATAGTAAAAAAGATGATTTTAGCAAAACAAAAATGAAGTATCCGCACTCGCCTGATGGTCTGGTTCTTTTGAGATTACACAGACTGCTGGGGTGAAATTTTAGTGGCCTCATGTGATGAAACAGCCTGGTAACACTAACTGATCAAGCTGTATGTTTGGAGGTTTTTCCCCCAGTACTGGGTGTTGAACTCAGAGGCTCACATATGCTAAGAAAGTGCTCTCCCACAGAGGTGCACGGCCAGTCCTTTCTTTGTTTTTATTTTTAAATTTGAGGCAGAGTCTCACCAAATTCTGTACGTTCCTTCTCAACTTGAACTTGAGATCAACCTGCCTTAGCTTCCCAAGTTGCTATGCTGCCCAGGCTAGAGAGGTTATAAATTTTCTGTATTTAATTTTCATCTTAGCACTGTGTACAAATTTTAAAGTCTCTATTTTTAGAGATGAAATTTAATAACTATGTGGAAGATAAGTAATTAGCCGAATGTATTCACCCAATGTCAAAACTAAAGTTAATGTTATTTTCAGTGAACTATGTCTTCTTAGGGCTGGGATTTAGCTCAGTGGTAGAGCGCTGCGCTGCAGTCTCTGAGGCCATTGAGATTCTCTACAATACCCACCTTGATTTTGAGTCATTTTTCTCAATTGAAAGGAAGTTGACCTAATGCATTGTGTCATAGCATAATATGAAGTATTATGAGTTTTCCATCATGCTTATAATTTTTAATTGTGGATATCAAAACACGGGTCATGGGTTCACTACCTACTGACGATTCTAAAGGAATATTTAAGCTAGAAATATATGTGAGTAGTATTAAACAGTGGATACATCTAGCATATTATTTCTGGCATATGTTAATTTTATTTCTTTTGAATAAATCAAAAGTAAGGGAAAGAGAAGATTGTAATGGGAAGAGAGTTTTTACCGCTAATCTTGCAATTCTATACTCACTGTTAATTGGTGATAGTAGTAAAACAGTGACAATTTTGAGGGAAGAACATAAAGAGCTAGCAAACTCTACTCACAAATTGAAAATGGATCTATTTTATTTGAAAATTTGTCCACATTAACAAATGATTTTAATTTCTAGTACACATGAAAGATCCTTCCCTAGAATTTAGAATACAACCACTTGTACAAACTTCATGCAAAATTAAATGAATCTTGTTTTCAGTAATTAAAATAGGAATCCCCTCAACATCCTTGCCAAAACAAAACAAAACAAAACAACAACAAAAAATAGATATATCTCTCAATAGCAACAGCAAACATCAAAAATAAAAAGGCTTCTTTCCTGAAGTTAATTGAGGAGATGTAAAGATGCCAGAAATCTTTGTGCATACTATGAGACAATTGGTCTTATGAATCTTAATATGTATTTTTTAGACCTGGTTTAGTGCTATGCTAAGATTGGAAAATTGTATGCTTTCCCAATGTTTAACAACATTGCCATTTTCTGATCTTGGCACCAAATATTCTGGATATGATGCCAATTAAAAGACAGCCAATATTTTTGTGGGGAACAGTTGGTTTGCCATATACTGCTCCCCACCCAGAAACTGAGAGTTGAACCCAGAGCCTTAAGCATTCTAGTTAGGTGCTCTGTCACTGAGCCACTCTGCATGTGGCTCAGAGATAGAGACACAGTCTTGCTAAGTTGTGAAGGCTGCCTCTACCCTTGAACTCACTATCCTTCTGCCTAGTCTCCTGAGTCCCACTGGAATTACGGGTATGACCACAAGCATCCATCCACCATTTATGTCTAAGTATATAAGTATTTTAGTAATGTTTCTTTTTGTAGATAAGTGGCTTTTCCATTGAACAGCACATTTGCATGCCTTTCAAATCTTATCATTCCACAGTAATCATCACTTGATCATAAAATACTTTTCCAAGTATTGAACTACATTGAATAGTTAGTCATATTAAATGTACGGTGAATAAGCAAAAGTGTATGCAATGCATTGAAAAATAAGCAAAAATACATGCTGTGCATCTAAAAGACTTCTTTTCAAGAGAATATTTTGACTTCAAGTAGATTTCTGTGTAACATGTCATTTAAAGAAATATTTGTGTCTCTGGTGATGTAATTTAAATATCCTATAGTTAAACTTCTTTATTTATGCACTACTTAATTGCATGCATGAAATTCCTCCCTGAAAGTGCTTCCAAATATGATAAAAGCAATCTAATAGACTACTATTTGAAGCCTATAGTTTCCTGTTATTTTGTATCATGTCCTTCTGTACAAGGTTAAAGAAAAATATGTGACTGTAGACAAATCTAGAATGCCTAAGTATTGTCTGCTAATGGAATCCTAACAAAAATAAGGGGGAACAATTTTTTTTTTGGCAGTACTTTGAACCCAGGCCTCGCGCTTGCATGCTCTGCAAGTGCTGGACTACTGAGTTGCACCCCCAGCCCAGTTTTCTATTTTTTCTTTTCTTTTCTTGTCTTTTCTTTTCCTTCTTTTTTTTTTTTTTTTTTTTTTTTTTTTTTTTTTTTTTTTTTTTTTTTTTTTTTTTTTTTTTTTTTTTTTTTTTTTTTTTTTTTGAGACAGGGTCTCACCAAGTTACGCAGACTGCCTCTGGTCTCGAACTTGCGATCCTCCTGCCTCTGCCTCCCAAGCCGCTGGGATTACAGGCGCCACTGCGCCCTGCGGGAACAATTTTTTTTAAACACTCACAGATCTTTGTGAGGACGTAACTATGGAACAATATCAATGTAGTGGCATAAACAAAAATATCTTTTTCATGGTTATTAAAGTAGGACCAATCAGGTTTTGAATTTTGTATGCTGATTAGTTCAAGCACTTTGAAGAGCAAACTTAATTTTTAGTCTGCTTCCTAGTACATAGCACATCAAATTATATATTGTATTCTTATTGAATAGTGATTCTCCTTCTGATTAACTATATTTGTTCTCTCTCAAATATATGTCCTTATATTTTTGACTTTTAAAGAGGAGACATTTTTGCATATCATTACCTAAAGAATGCATGAAATCCCTCTCTGGAAATGCTTCAAAATATGCTAAAAGTAATTTAATATACTACGATTTGAAGGGTAGGGCTGGGATTTAGCTCAGTTGGTAGAGTGCTGCACTGCAGTCTCTGGGGTCCCGAGTTCAATTCCCAGCACTGCAAACATGGGAGAAGGACCTGGCAATCGACTCCCAAGGTAATCCCGAAACAGCCACTGAAAACCCTATGAGGGTTGCTATGAGTTGGATACCGACTCGACGGCACCTAACAACAACAACAATTTGAAGGGTACAGCTTCCTGTTATTTAGTATTATGTCCTCTTGTTACTTTCAGAAAGTAACCTTTCAGACGTGTGATGTTATAGGTAAACACTTTGCTGTACCTGTTTACTCTTCTTCTTGAGCACTCAGGTCAATTACATTTTTCAATCACACTTGTAATTTTGTGTACTAAGAGAAAGTGTATACACGTGTATACCTGAAAATTCTGGTGCATAACACTTGGGCATGTGATATTCTCTGCTTTTTTCTCTTGTTTTTGTTAGGCTAGAGATGACCCCAATGGTGAAGGATACAATGGAACTTGCACAGTGTAAAAGACAACATTAAATGACTCCTGATCCTTTTCACATTTGGTTAATGAAGTTCTGTGTGGTCTCTCCCCAAACTGAATGAGAGATAAACTGTACAATATATAGAATACTCTGTAAGTGATATTGTTAGACTCTTAAGTCTATGTCATAAAAAGAATTACAACTTCCAGTTCAGTATTTTGACTTGATTTCTCTACCCAGGAAACTCTGGAGAAACCTCTGTGGAAAGAAACAAAAAAAAAACTTCCACCAACTGGCATCAATTTACCAGAAGCCATTGAGCTACTGGGAGCTTTCACTCTTCATCAAGCCCCCAGACGACTGTGTCCCCAGCCAATATCTGATTCTCTATGAGAAGCTCTTAACAAGAGCTGCCCATCCAAACTACACCCAAATTTCTAATCACAGAAACTATAAGATATAATAATTTTTGTCATGGTCATTTTTGTCATTTATGCCACTTAAATCACTAAGTGATGTAAATTTAGGTGCAATGTGGCACATAAGTAGAGATAATTAACATATCTGAACTTGAAAGGGAGTATCCTAATGAAAGATAATTGCATTGGACTTCAAACGGTGGATAAATTTTTATTATGTAAGCAACTAAAATCTGATTTTGCTTATTGCATTAGCATTGTTAATTCAGCTACCATCTCCAGTTTCTCAACCTTTGAACTTTGGACTTATTGATATTTTGGACTGAGTAATTCTGTGCTATGGGAGGATGTTGTATATTCTACAGGATCTATAGCAGTATACTTGACTGTCACATACCATATACCAGTAACAAACCATTTCCCTAAACTGTGACAATGAAAAATGTCTCTAAACATTACCAGATGTCCCATGGTGTACAAAATCAACCAACCTTGAAAATCACTGAGGTACAGAAAGGTTAGCTTTCATTTGAACAAGCTAATGTAATATTAGTCAAGTTACTTAACACATTCTTCATGTATAAAAAATGTAGATTACAGAATGAAATTTGACTCTGAATCTTGACAAATCTTGTTATAAGATGTCTTCTTTTTATCAAGTCAATACATAAGTGAGAAATACCGCAGTAGTACTTTTTTTTTTTTTTTTTTTTTTTTTAGGCACTGGGGATTGAACCCAGGGCCTCACACTTGCATGCTCTGCAAGTGCTGGACCACTGAGCTGCACCCAGACCATTTTTTTACTTTTTTTTGAGACAAGGTCTTGCTAAATTAGCACAGACTGCCTCTGGTCTCCAACTTGCAATCCTCCTGCCTCCGCCTCCCAAGCCCCTGGGATTACAGGTGTGTGCCACCGCGCCTGGCCAATATTTTTAAATAGAATAATCTAAGAACAAGTCTTTCAGAAAAGCATAAAAGAAGATAAAATCCTCAAACTTTAGTGTACTTTTACCACAGAGGTTATAGTTAGTGAAAAGGCATTTGTTGGATGCATCACAGAACATTATTTGAAAATGAATTTTTAAAATGTTTTTGCACATACTATATAGTGTTTAGCAAAATTTAATAACTTCATTTGTAAATTTTTAATTCTAGATGACGTCTTTTATTGGTTGTCACAAAACTAGGTTAAAGATGATCATATCTATTGTTGACTCATGAAACTTTTTAACTTAATGCCCTTTCTTCAAAATTTGTGAAGTTCAAGACTATGAAGAGCTAGAAAAATGTAAATCTTTCCATTTACTGGAACAAGTATTTCACACAGCAATATTTCATAAAAGAAAATTAATGTATCTTGTGGTCAGATTGATTCCGTGTAATTAAGGATGGGTCCTTGGAGATATGAAATATTCACAACATCCAGCATCTGACATTCTTTTTAATGTAATTTTTATAATTATTTTAGTAATACATATTTTGGGGTCACAATAGGATAATATTATGTATGTTATGCATAAAATGTATAATGATCAAAACGGGGTAAATAACAACCCTATCACTTTATTTTAAATTGTTCTTGGTTAACACATAATGTTATACATTTATGAAGTGGAATATAATACTTTAATACATGTATACAATATGTGTCAGCAGCTGTACCACTGTGGCATCCAGTCCTGTCAGATCTCAGAAGTTAAGCAAGGTCGAGCCTGGTTAGTACTTGGATGCGACACCACCTGGGAACACCAGATGCTATAGGCTTGGGAGAATGACCCAGCAACCTACACTCAACAAGCAATATACCATTGAAAACTCTATGAATAGCAGAGAAGCACTAACAATAGTGTTTCGCCTATTATACATAGGATTACTGTGAGTTGGATACTGACTCCAGGGCACTTAACAATACAATATGTGCTCACCAAATCAGGATAATTAAACTTTCTATATCTTTATTATGCCCTTATATTTGGAAGCTTTGTGTTTCCTCTAATTAGTCATAAAATAATAGGTTAATGTGAACTATGTTTTTCCTCCAGTGCTCTGTACAATATTAGAACTTACTATTTTATTCTAGCTGATTTTGGAAAGGACAACTCTGGAGCCACCAAAAGCTACTTCAACTACAGGTACACTGAGAGGATACAACGATTCCCATCAACAGGAGTTTGGTGTAGGAAATCTCAAGTCATTCCTGCATTCAAGCTGTTACATCGATATTGCTGACTGCCTTTGGCCAGGTTTACAATAAGAATTGAGAGCAAGCAGCAGATATATTTGAAAAATTTGCAATTTGATCAGAAATGTCCATCTAAATCTATGGCTACTGAAAACATAGTTTCTAAAGAGATTACCTCCATTAAAAAAAAAGCCAAGTACTTTTTACCAGGTCAAGAGGAATGATGCTTTGAGGACATCTCAGGAATCAGCGAGACCCCACCCACCCAAGCCTCAAGTTTGTAAAGGAGTAAACTCATTAAAAAGTCTAGTTTTAACAAGAGGTCCACTGGAGCTGATGACTCACATAGGTTTGCTTGAGTAGTCATTTTCCCAGTTTTCATTATAGCATGCTCACCATCAGGTTACGCAGACAACTGCAGCTGTGACCAAGGTGGGTTCAGTTACAGCTCCATCTACCAGATTTTTTTGAAGGGCTGGGATTTAGCTCAGTTGGTAGAGTGCTGCACTGCAGTCTCTGAGGTCCCGAGTTCAATTCCCAGCACCGCAAAAATGGGAGAAGGACCTGGCAATCCACTCCCAAGGCAATCCCGAAACAGCCAGCCATTGAAAACCCTATGAGGGTCGCTATGAGTCGGATACCGACTTGACGGCACCTAACAACAACAACCAGATTTTGGTGTCACCCACATGGTATTTGTTTTCCAAGTATACGTAATACCTGAGTTACAAGATCATGGAAGCTTCCACCCAAATTTCAAAGGGAAGCTTGGTGGCATAAGCAAAGTATAGTAAGGTTGATATCTCTGCAAATAGCATCTGAATGGGTGATGATGTATTAAAATATGAAAGTGAGTGGGAAGATGCAGTGGAAACAACAGGAAGTCGGATGTGCCAGGAATGTGGAACATCTGTGAAGGGAAGCCACAGGTTGCCAGCAGAGCCAGTTTAAGAGAGGTACATGTGGTCTGTGGTTGGCAAAGGCCAAAAGAGCAGGGCTGCACAAGTCCTGTGGAGCTCACCTCTCACCGATGTGTGCCCCTGATACTAGAAATGGAGCTACAAGATGTAATGTTTGCCCTGCTGAGTTTTGGTCTTTGGTCTAATTCTTCTCTTCTTGGCTGATTGCTCTGCTTTGGAATGGGAATGTTTATTCTGTGCCATTGTATCTTAGGGCTATATGACCTATTTTCTAAATTTTTATAGGGGCTTACAGATAAGAATTTGCCTCAAGTCTCAGAAGAGACTTTGAACTTGAACTTTTGAGCAATGGTGGAAATATTGACACCATGAGGACTTTTGGAGATGGACTAAATACATTAAGCATTATGACAATATATTACCCAAATATATTGACTATTATTTTCATATATAGGAGATATCTCCATATTATTTATATTTGTGTATAATCTTTGCCTGTGATTATACATGCAAGTACTGAAGAGGCTATGTAACTTTCAAGGGAAGAGGAGAACATGAACTCATGTTTGTAAAAAGACTAAAGCAAACATGATAGTGTCTCAGCTTTTCTCTTGCTTTCTATCTTTACTGCTTTTCTATGTTTTAGCTATCTACCTCAAATTAGCTGACTGAAAGGCTTTCAGAAATAATTCTTGGAAAACATTTCTGATGTTTTTGAGGACATAGCAAGATATGTGAAATCAAGAATGATTCACAAACATATGTTTTGGTTAAATTAAAATCAACTTTAGCCCAAACTACTAAGACAGGTGTGCAACTTTCTCTTGTCCTATAAAATCCTGTCACTGCTTTATCTGGTAGTAAATTCATCTTTATGTGTTTCCTGATCCATGTAAACTAAATAAAGCATTTAGTATCTATTTGAGTCACCTAGATTAATTTTTTGTTACCTTAACTCACATACAAAAAAAGAAAAGAAATATCTGGAATATTTTCTAATATCTCCATATAGAGACAGGATACAAATACCACATCCTGGGTCTCTTCATAACATATGACAATGACATTGTTTAAGTGACTCTTGAAACCAGAATCAGTGAAAGACGCTAATCCATTTTCCACAGTCCTATCAATTCATCAAATCAACAGTAGTTAATGTTTTAAAACTTAGCTTTTCTTTTTGATAGTGTCTTATCATTTATGCTCTTGTTGTTATTAGGTGCCATCGAGTTGGTATCCCACTCATAGTGACCCCACATACAACAGACGAAGCAATTTGTCAGTGCTTCTCTGCCGTTCATAGGGTTTTCAATGGCGGACTGATCTTTGGGAGTGGGTTGCCAGCTCCATCTCCCAAGCCTGCAGCACCTTGTATTCCCAGCAGGTCTCCCATCCAAGTACTAACCAGGCCTGACCCTGCTTAGCTTCCGAGATCTGATAGGATCAGATGCCACAGGGCTACGGCTGCAGGCATTTATTCCCTTAGCAACATGAAAATTGGTAACTATTTTATAATAGCAGAGTGAATACCATCATATTTTTTCAATGTTTCACCAGTACACATTAGTCTCCCACATTTTTCAATCAACATAAAACATTCTAGTGGTACTAACTTCATGTCATTTCATTTCATAAGCATAACTAGTTCTTGGCCCATGCTTTACTCTGGAATCAAGGAAAAATATTTACTGGAACAAGTGTTCTTTGTGCACAGAGCAACTGATTTACTGTTGGAAGTAGACATCCATCCAAGTTCTATCTCAGAAAGAGTAGGAGAAAAGAATATAAATTCCAAGGAGTCAGCAAAAAGTGCATGAAAGTCCAGGAACTTGGCAAGAGGGATAGGAGATAGGTTTGAGAATAAATTTTCACATAGCACACATTTGAGTATCTCTGAGTCATTTTCTTCTGCTTTCTCTAATTTTATTTCTGAAAAAATGGGACTGTGTAGGAAGTAAAACAATGACATTGAGAATAACTTGTATGTCCCTCAGGGTACTATAGAAAATTTGATTTTACAGCTATACTTGAGGTAAAAAGGAAATCATAAAATGAATCATCCTGCGAGATGATTCTGTATTCTTAAAAAATGGCTCCTTAGCTTTCTTTTGCATTATTTCTTATTTTGATATTTATATGGCAAACTGATTTAAGGTGCCCCACCAAAAAAGCAAGCTATTACAATAGGGAGAAATAAAGTACTATAGCTATACCTCTAAAACACTTCAGATATGGTAGTTCAATAAAATCTAACTGGATTACAGCAATTAACTATGATGAAACTTACACTTGACATAGGTGGTCTTTTGGAGCTACAGAATAAATCTGTTGAAACTTTGAATCCTGGTCTAACAATTAATGAATGAGTGATATTAGTCAAATTCCTTGAATTTCTCTGATCTTAACTTTAGTTTCTTACCTTTCCATACATTCCTAATTAAACAAATTACATTCAGAGGACTGACTTACACCAATTCTCTTGATTTTTTCTCAATCTAGTCTTCAATTAAAATAAATGATCTATCATATATCAATAATAAATGAAAATTTATGGTAAATATGTGGAAGACACTGAAGACATACGTACAAAGAATTACATCAAATGCATATCATAAATAACTACATAGCAATTAGAATGGCTAAGGTCTAGGGGAAAACAGAAAAAGAAACATTGTTGATGGAGATGTGGATAAAATGGAAATTCTCATTCATTTCTGGCATGGGATACAAAATGGTATGGCCATTTTTTTTTTACTACATCACATTAATTGCTTATAAATCTAAACACTGTTTTTTTCCCATAGGACCCAACTGTATTGATCCTCTGCATATTACTAATTTATGTAAAAATTTGTTTCCTAACAAAAACTTGCATATGAGTATTCACAGTAGCAGCTATAATCACCCAAAACTGTAAGGCACTAAGATAATGTTCAAATGGTAAGTGGATAAATGAACTATAGTACATTCAAACATTAGAAGAACTTCAAGCAATAAAAATAAGGGAAGTACCATAAACAGACATGTGTGAATCTTAAATGTGTATTTCAGAATAAAAGAATTTAGTCTGCAAACACTATAAATTATATGTTCCAATCACTTCCACTTAAGAAAAGGGAAAACTATGAAGACTGTAAAATGATCAATGTCTGCTGAAAGTACAGGGTGAAGAAGGAAGGGTTAATTAGACAAAGCAATAGGATTTTTTTTGACAGGGAGAATGCTAAACCTATTCTGGATTATGCTTCAGTGTTGGATACATGACACTGTGCGCTCAAACTCAAGGAATGTAACAGCATATAGATTAAACCTTAATAAATGAAATTTTTTAAAAACATATTTCAGATATTGAAGAATCCCTGAATGATATCAGAATGTAATAAAACAACTGAACTTCATTGACAATGTACAAACTCACTGAAGGGAGCATTCAGGGATATACTATACATAAGTCAATTTAAAAATTAATAGAATCTGTAAATTTAAAGACAAAAATCTACACATAGATATTGTTTTGTAGTTGATAAAGTTGTTTCCCACAGCCTTTGGATTACTGATTCTGAGATTATATATATATTTATATACTAGAAATAATCAATGAACTATGTGGGTAGAAGATGGTTGGAACCAGATTTCTTACTCTTGGATTGAAATTGGGCAGAGTTCCAAAGGGACAAGGATAGAAGGATACAGGACTAATGGATTCAAATTTGAGACATTGATATGAACTCAGATACAAATGGTTACACTAAGAAATATTTATGCATCTTGTGGTTGTTGCTAGATGCTGTTAAGTCGGGTCTGACTCACAGAGACCCTATGTTCAACAAAATGAAAAGTTCCTCAACAGTGTGTCATGAACACAATCTTTTTTTATATTTAAGCCCTTTGTTGCAGTCACTATGTCAATCCATCCAGTTGAAGGTCTTCCTTTTTTTTCACTGAGAAGCCCCTCTCCCCAACATAATGCCCTTCTCCAGGAATTGGTCCCACCTGACAACATGTCTAAAATGTATAAGATGCAGTCTAGCCATCCTTGCTTCCAAGGAGTATACTCTGGTTGCACTTCTTCTAGGACTGATCTGTTGGTTCTTTTGGGGATACGTGTTATATTCAATATGTCTCTCTAGTACCATAATTTAAAAGGATCATTTCTTCTGTCTCCCTTATTCACTATCCAATTTTCAAAAGCATATGATGCAAATCAAAATAGCCTGGTATAGATCAGGTGCACCTTTGTCTTCAAATGGAATTTTTTTACTTGGTTCTACAACCAACATCCATGAAAGCAGACTCATAGCAGACTTGGATGCAACAGAATGAAACATTACCCAACATTGTGTCATGCACATGATCTTTTTTATATTTAAGCCCATTGTTGCAGCCACTGTGTCAACATATCTAGTTGAGAATCTTCCTTTTTTCATTGATCAACTTCTTACCTAAACATGGTATCTTTCTCCAGGGATTGATCTCTCCTGAAAATATCTTCAGTGTAAGTCAGATACTGTCTAGCCATCCTTGCTTCCAAAGAGCATTCTTGTAGCATTTCTTGTAGGATGGATATGCTGGTTTGTTTGGAAGTCCATGGTATATTCAACATTCATCTCCAGCACCATAATTTAAAAACAACAAATCTGCTATCTCCTTTATTCACTGTCTAGCTTTCAGAAGCATATGATGCAACTGAAAATGCCGTGGCATGTGTCTGGTGCACCTTCAACTCTGATGTGATAGACTTACTGTTTAACACTTTAAAGAGGTCTTCTGCATCATGTTTTCCCAATACAATGCATCTATATTTGTCTTGATTATTGTTTCCATGAGTTTTGATTTTACAACTAAGTAAAGTAAATCTTGGATAATCTCAACCTTTTCTCCAATTATGAAATTGCTTAACGATCCAGTTGTGAGGAATTTTGTTTTCTTGATGTTGAAGTGTAATCCTTACTGAAGGCTGTATTCTTAGATTTTCATCAGTAAATGTTTCAAATCTTGTTCACTTTCAGCAAGCAGAGTTTTGCCATCTGCATAATGCAAAGTGTTAATGAATCTTCTCTAATCCTGATGTCATAATTTTCTTCATTACATTCAGCTTATTTGATTATTTACTCAGCATGGAGATTGAAGAGTTATTTTGAAATGATACAATCCTGACCCATGCCTTTCCTGAGTTTAAACCAAACAATGCTTCCTCATTCTGTTTGAAAGACTACCTTGTGGTCCACATACAGATTACTCATGATTACAATTGAATTTCCCTGCATTCCTATTCTTTGTAATGTTATCCATAATTTACTGTGATCCAAAATCAAATTCCTTTCTATGGTCAATAAAATCTACATAGATGTTTTTCTGGTATTCTCAGCTTTTGATCAACATCCATCTGACATCAGTAAACATGTCCCTCCTCCATGCCCTGTTCTTAATCTGGCTTGATTTTCTGGCAATTCCCTGTCAAAATATTGTTGAAATTGGTTTGGGCCTGAGGCAAGGCCAGACATAATGTTGGTGTTGGTATGACAAAGCAAAGCTACTCACTCCATGGAAGCTAAGAAGAAAAGACAATGAGAGAAGGAAGAAGTGAGGGACCTATTGTACTCTTCAAGTGGACTTAGTTCCTACCATTAGTCCCCACCACCTAAAGTTTCCATCTCCTCCTAAAAGTTCCAACAACTGGGCACTAAACTTCCCACTCATGAGTCTTTGGGGGGCATTCCAGGTCCAAACTACAATAACATTTATGAAATATTGATGGTAAAAGATTTTTTAAATACTCACTCAAGTAACCAAAAGTTTAATAGAACAAAATGTTAATCTGTAGTAAAATTTAAAAATTATCCATATCTTTATGATTAATCATTAAAACCATTGGCTGGAGTAAATGCATGGAATGAGGGAAAAGGTAGTAAAAACTGTTATATATTACATAAGAAAATAGGGAATTTATTGGATTCTTTCCAACAACCTTATGCCATCAGTTTCATCTTTAACTAGAAAACATATTTAAACTCCTAGATGATGCAAAGATTATATGAACCCTCTCTGTTTCCAAACAGGATTCTGAATGTTTGAATTGAGGGATCTGATAGTCATCTGAAAATATTCAAGAAAAATAGCAGACAACTTGTTCAAAAATACAGATTTGAATAACTGTATACTTCAGTTATTCATCCATAAGTGGCGATAAAATGACAAGTTTTGGTATTACCCTGAGACTTAAATGACTTAATACACTTAATGGGATTAGAAGAATAGTATTATATGATAAGCACTAAATTAACATGTTGTTTTATCCAACCCACCTCTGAATAGGTCCTTCTATAGCATGGGTCCACTTTCTAATGACGAATATCGTGAAGTTTACTTTTGAGAGAAAGAATGAAACCATTACAATTTGTTCCAGTAACTCACAGCATGCTTTCCACTTCACTGGTAAACCCAAACATCGTAATACTACATCTCCAATGCCGAATACATGTATCAATCTAAGCAAGAAATGCCACTTTTCAATCTTGAAAATTGTAGCCTCTCTCACATCTTTCAACAAACTACACTCATTCTTTCCTAAACAGGACTTAAATTTCTATATATCTACATATTGAAACATAAACCATTCCATAATCGACATCTTGCCTTTTCAATTATATATAAGATAAACTTTTTCTAATTTTAGATAATAGTTATATAATGCCTACAGTCATAGCCCTGTGGCATCCCTGTGACATCTGATCCTGTCAGATCTCTGAAGCTAAGCAGGGTCAGGCCTGGTTAGTACTTGGATGAGAGAACGACTGGGAACACCAGGTACTGTAGGCTTGGGAGACTGACCTGGCAACCCACTCCCAAAAATCAATCTCACATTGAAAACCCTATGAACATCAGAGAAGCACTGACAGTAGTGTTTCTATTGTATGCAGGGTTGCTATAAGTCGGACATTGACTCGATGGCAGGTAACAACAACAACAACAAGTTATATAATAAGTAATTCTATATTATAGTTACCAGTTATATTTGTGCAAGTAGAAAAGAACACAAACTCTAAAGTCATGAATGGAAAATATTTGACTCAAATTTAAATTTGAACCAAAAGGCATGTTAGAAGAACAATTTTAGAAGATATTTTTATATGTACAATCATAATTTATGTAATATTCTGGTCATTCAATATTAACTCTCAACCTTGGCAAAGGCTGGGTATATTTTTAGAGTTTAAGAAAATTTGAATCTGCCTTGCTTCAAATAAGAATATGAAGGTTTTTAGTTTTCCTCTTATTCTCATTAAATCTTTGGTGAGTCACCTTACTTCCATAAGCATGAGTTCCCATATCTAGAAAATGAACATGTTGTACAAGTTCAAAACTTCAAAACTTTCTAACACTGAACTTCTCTAATTTAAATAATAGTTATTTAACCTCACTATTTTAAAAAACATTATTCTATATACATAATCTTGGCACAGGTATTATCTGTTACCTGATTCAATTTTTTTTACAGTGAGTTTAATTGCACTTTATGTTTAGACAACCTGCGAGGCATGATTTTTGCTTAAAAACAATGCCTGCACTCCAGATGAGTCAATCAAAGTCAAAACAAATGAAGAGCCTAAGATGACATAAGTCCCATTTGTTTTAAGTCCTGGTGTTGGGTGGATGACAAGCAGTAACCAGTTTTGATGACACCTAACAGATTAAAAGTAACTGCACAATTTATTAACAGTTTTCCATTTCTAAGCTATCCTTAAAGAAAATCATATATGGAGTCACTCTATCCTCAGTAATCCAGGAGAGCAACCATGCCATCTGGATTCATGTTTTCTCCGGGAAAAACTGGTAGTTATTGAAATTAGCAAGGATGTGCTTGATTTGTTCTGTACCCTCCATCATGTAAGGTTTTACTCCTTCTGGTCTCTGTTCTTCAAGTTTGCCATTGAGTCATTAAATTTAATCTTTGATGTACTTCTTGTCGTCTTCTTTTGTGAAGCTGGTTTCCTGTAACTGATAGTTCATGACAATATCAACATCAGTGATTACTGTGCTTTCAGTACCTTCAGACTCTGGGCCTACAGTGGACTTATTTCCACCAATGAGCAAGTCTTCAATGTTATCCTGTGTCCCACTGACCATTTTGCCTTCCACCTGTAGGCACAGCTCATTTGAGATCTTCCAGATCT
Source organism: Pedetes capensis (assembly GCA_007922755.1). Classification (NCBI taxonomy): domain Eukaryota; kingdom Metazoa; phylum Chordata; class Mammalia; order Rodentia; family Pedetidae; genus Pedetes; species Pedetes capensis. The sequence goes on from VMDO01009691.1 coordinate 49,405, forward strand.
TGTGAATGTTGGAGAACAGTTCATAGTGGCTGATGAGCACCCGGGTAGAAGACCATGGTGGCTGCTAGCAGGAGATGGTTGCTGTGCTAGTTTCACAGGACCATGGAGCTTGGAGCAAGCATGGTGCAGCCTGAGCATCATACAAGGGGAGGGGCAAGCGTGCTGGAAAATGTACCTAATTCAATTTTATGTGAAGAACATGAGTAATGGGTTTTACTTTGTAGACATGTTATTTTTGTGTTTAGTTTTCACTGTCCATTTTAACAGAATTAGACATATAATCCCTTTTGTTAGTAAATACATTAATCTAAACATAGCTCTATTATAACATTCTGTATTACTCAATTTTGCCAACATAGGAAGTGTATTTTGGATTCAACCTACCACAAAAGTCAGTCAGTGAAGGTGATACAATAGAATATATCTAGATTTTGGAATATGACTGATAGGTGCTTGAATGCTGATTATTCCACTTTCTAAATGTTATCTTGTGTAAGTATTTGTTAAATCTGAGCTTACTGTTTTCTAAAACTAAAAATGGAAACAATAGGCATTCATTTGTTGAGGGATAAAACTGATAAAATTTTAGTTTTGGTTCATGATAGTTCTTCAAAATATATTGAAATTTTTCCACTTAGAATCATTACATTATATAACAAGATTATTATTCACTGGCTTTCATTTCCACTGCACCATTCTTAGCAAGTCATTTAAAAAAGAGACTATTCATCAGCCCTAAGATATGGCTATAATTTAATATATTATTAAAAAAGAAAACCCTACAGAGAATATTTTCAACAAATATCTCCCTAATGAGACTAATACGCTTTTCTTAAGGTAAATGCATATTTTACTCATTCATTTACCTTTGAATTACTGCACAAAAATATTGTCAGTCTAGTCAGGGAAGCCATTGTTTGATGAGACAGATGATTTCATAATAGAACATTGTTGTAATAAATTGAGAGCCAATAAATATTACAACAGATATCTGTTATTTGTTCAGAGCAAAGAAACATTTTTTCCCTCAACTGCTATCTGCACTGTCATGCAGATTTCTGTTTTAAATTGATTGAGCCACAAATGAGCACTTCTCTAGGCCTTCAGAATTACAGATTATTAGTTCTGAGTTTCAGAAATAATTGCTTTCAGAAAGAGAATTTAGTTTGTCATTTATTCAATTCCATATTTTCATGACATCCTGTTTACTTTGGTTTAGAATCAAGATATCCTATTACCTCCACTGTCACTATTTGCCACTTAATGGGTCTGGGTATGGGTAAGAACTATGAAGAAAGCAATAAAAAGAAGCCTTAATTTCTCCATTAATTTTCCTACTCACTTTTCATTAAAAAATGCGGCAGGAATGAATTTTGAAAATATGTGCAATGAATGGAGGACTGAGAAACACACAGAAAAAAACTCATTTCTTTATGTTTGCAAAGACTACTGTCTATGGGGAAATAGGTATAGAAAAAAATGTTTGAGCAATGGTAATTTCCATAGTGATGATAAGAATCATTAATGACTTATTGAAGCCTAGGTTGTAATATCTCAGTTAATGCACCATGAGGATGAAGTGACATTGCTTAATATCCTATGTTGCAACAATGGGAATTATTCTTTAAAAATTTTGATCACTGTTGTCAAAATTTAACATCATGAGATGTGTCCCTGCATTGTTGCTGTGCTTGTTATTCTTTCAACATGCCAAGGTATGTGTCCTCATGTGTGAGTGCTTAGTAACAAAATTGTATCAATGCACAAGATGCAATAAACAAGTTGATCTGTGCTATTTCAAAACCCAAAATGGTAGATTTCATAACCAAAAAAGAGCAATTCATTTATTTGCACTGGAAAAATTAGCTTGTGTGAAGAGGAAGAAATCAAATTATCTCTATTTGCAGATGATAAGGTACTACATCTAAAATACACTAAGGAATCCATGAGAAAACTCTTATAGCTGATAAATACTTTTAGCAAAGTACCAGGACACAACATCAACATTAAACATTAGCACATTTTCTATATGCTAATTACAACCAGATTGAAAAATAAATCAGGAAAACAATCTCATTTACAATAGCCTGAAAAAGAGTAAACTAGGAATAAAGCTAACCATGGGGGTGAAAGATGTCTATAATATCAACTTTAAAACACTGAACAAAGAAACTAATGAAAAACTAGAAGATGGAAAGACTTCCCATGCTCATGGATCGGGAGAATTAATATTGTGAAAACGGCTATATAACCAAAAGCAATGTACAGGTTTAAGGCAAACCCATCAATCCCAATAATATTCTTCACAGGAACAGAAAAAAATACTAAAATTTATGTAGGACCAAAGCCCAAAACACTATACAAATTTTCCAGGAAAAACAACACAGGAGGTATAAAAATACCTGATTTTAAATTATCCTATAGAGCCATAGTTAAAAAAAAAATACTGGCACAAATACAGATGTATACAACTGTGGAATAGAATATATGATCCAGAGATAGACCCATGTAGCTATAGCCACCTGACAGTCAAAAAAGGTGTCAAAAATATAAGTTCAAAAATAAAAAGCCTCTTCCACAAATGATGCTCAGTGAACTGGATATGCAAAAGAGTGAAACTACCTCTCTCTCTCTCTCTCTCTCTTTCTCTCTCTCTCTCTCCTTGCATGAAAATCAATTCAAAATCAGTTTAAAATATAGCAATGTCCTTAATGTAAGACCTGAAATTTTGAAACTGCTAGAGGAAAACAGAGAAAACACTTCATGACATAGTCATAGGCAAAAGCTTTCAGAAAAGCACCCCAATAGCAACAGAAATAGTAGAAAGAATTAACAAATGAGATTGTATGAAATTAGAAGGATTTTCACAGCAAAGGACACAATTATTAGAGTGAAAAGACAGTCTACAGAATGGAAGAAAATCTTGGGCAGTTCTATATCAAAGAGAAAATACCTAGCCTATGTAAAGAGCTCAAAAAATTAACAAGAATAAACAAATATCCAATCAAAAACTGAATAAAGAGTTTTCAAAAGAAGAAATACAAGTGGCCAATGATCATAGGAAAAAATGGCCAATGGCCTTAGCCACCAGAGAACTATAAATCAAAACTATACTGCGATTCCAAATCACCCCACTCAGAATGGCTAGCAGCAACAAAACAAACAAAACCTGATAAGGATTCAGGGATAATGGACCTTAATCCACTGTTGGTGGAAATGTAGTTTGGTGCAGCCACTATGGAAATCAATATGAAGGTTCCTCAGAAAACTAAAATTAGAATTAACATATGACTCAGCTATACCACTCCTGGGTATATATCCAAAGAAATATAAGTCAATATATCTGCTCATTCATGTTTATTGCAGCACTATTCACAATAGCCAATATATGGAATCAATCAAGGTGTTCATCAGTGGGTGATTAGATAAGGAAAATATAGTACACACATATCATGGAGTTTTATTGAGCCATGAAGAAGGACAAAATTATAGCATTTGCTGGAAAATGGTTGGAACTAGAGATTATCATTTTAAATGAAAAAAACCAGACCCAGAAGTAGAAATATAGCATGTTTTCTCTCATATGTGAATACTAGATTTAAATATATCTGTATACCATACTAAAATATATAGGTCATGAAAGTAAAGTGGGACTCTTTAGGGGGAAAAAGGGACTAAAGAGAAGGGGGAGAGATGATAAGAAAAGGTAATCGGGGAAAGGATGGGAAATATCACATATTTTGCCCTTAAGGCAAAATCACAAAATCTAGAGATATATGCAAATCATAAAAGTAGAAGGGTGACCATTGGTGGGAAGGAAGGCCATGGGGGCAAGAGGGTCATGACAGGGTAATGGGAGGGTGGACATGAACAATGTACAATGATATGCATATATGAACATATCGTAATGAAATCAAGTTGTACACTCCTCCATGTGTCCGTCAGATTGTCCTACTGTGGGGCCTTGTGTGTTGCTGGGATGCTGAAAGCTATGCTACTGGTGTTTCAGAGACCACTGAGGCCAGCCACAGTGGACAGGTTTCAGTTGAGCTTCCAGACTAAGACAGACTAGGGAGAAGGACCCCGTAGCCAATTCCAGAAATAATTAGCCATTAAAAACCCTACAAATAGCATAGAAGCACTGTCAGATGTAGTGCCAGAAAACTGAGGCCACTAGGCTGGAAGAAATTCAAGAAATGACAGGGGAAAAGTTGTCTCCTGGAAGTAGATTCTACATTAATGTTGAGAATGAAGTAAAACCACTGGAACCTCTTCTTGCTGATGTGGCATGGCTCAAAATGGGAAGAAACACAGTGTCTCAACCACAGGCTCAAATGTAAAAAGACTGTGTGCATGGCACTGTGCTGGGTAGTGATTAGTTCTGATTTACATAGGGTTGTCATGAATCAGAACTGACTCAATGGCACCTAACAACACCAACAAGTTGTACACTAGCTGAAAATCACTAATGTAAAAATTAGCACAATATGATATGCTTATTCCTTGAATAATATATTGCTTTAATTTAGGTGACCCCATATCCTGCATTGGGGCTGGGATTTAGCTAGGTTGGTAGAGCGCTGCGCCGCAGTCTCTGAGGTCCCAAGTTCAATTCCCAGCACCACAAAAATGGGAGAAGGACCTGGCAATCCACTCCCAAGGCAATCTGGGAAACAGCCATTGAAGACCCTATGAGGGTCACTATGAGTCAGATACTGACTCGACAGCACCTAATGACAACAATATCCTGCATTGCTCAGAAAATCTTACTTTATATCTGTTATCCCAACACATCTTTCACTTCCCAATTTTTCCTAATTGCTATGCTTAAAAAATTCACCCTTCTGTAATTTTGACAAAAATATAATAATAATGACATTTCATAATTCTTTTGTGTGGATGTTGTTGTTAGGTGCCATCCAGTTGGTACCTGACTCATAGCGACCCTACGTACAACAGGCGAAACACTATTGTCAGTGCTTCTCTGCTGTTCATAGGGTTTTCAGTGGCAGATTGATTTTTTGGGGAGGGGGTTGCCAGGTCCTTCTCCCAAGCCTACAGCTTCTGATGTTCCCAGGCGGTCTCCCATCCAAGTACTAACCAGGCCTGACCCTGCTTAGCTTCTGAGATCTGAGGGGATTGGATGCCACAGGGATATGGCTACAGGCTTTGTTTAGATAGAGGAGCCCGAAACAATCTGTAAACTTTTCAAAAGTATCATGGTTATTAATAAGTAATTGAGTTTCTGTCCATTTTTTTCATTCCTTTATTTTCAACTGGACCCAGGCTATGGAAGGACTCTGGAAAGTATTAAATTTTAATCTGTTGTTGTAGGTGCCGTCGAGTCATCTCTGACTCATAGCGACCCTTATAGGGTTTTCAATGGCTGATTGTTTTGGGATTACCTCAGGAGTGGGTTGCCACATCCTTCTCCCATTTTTGTGGTGCTGGGAATCAAACTCGGGACCTCAGAGACTGCAGAGCAGAGCTCTACCAACTGAGCTAAATCCCAGCCCAAATTTTAATCTACAACATATATATTGGTGCTGTCAAAATGCATACCCATTTTAATAGATGCTCCCTATGTATTATTTTTTGAAGTTGAATTGAATTATGGGGGTAACCACTTTGAGCACCTAGTGTAATTACAAAAGTCAAACGTGTACTGTATTCATCTTTTGTTATCAGTATACAACAATTTTAATACTTGTTGTTGTTGTTAGGTGCCATCGAGTCGGTATCCGACTCATAGCGACCCTCATAGGGTTTTCAATGGCTGACTGTTTTGGGATTGCCTTGGGAGTGGATTGCCAGGTCCTTCTCCCATTTTTGTAGTGGTGGGAATTGAACTTGGGACCTCAGAGACTGCAGCACAATGCTCTACCAACTGAGCTAAATCCCAGCCATTGCATATACAGATTTTTTTTTTTTAGTTAAGTACTTATTCCACATTTCCAAGTGTTGGGTGAATACCTCGATTTCATTATCTTATGTATAACTAAACTCAACATACTTAAATAAAATTATTTAGTTTATGAGAATTTTGTCCATAAAATAAAAAAATAGTTTCATAAACTGGTTATGTTGTTGTTGTTAGGTGCTGTCCAGTCATGTCCGACTCATAGAGACCCTCATAGGATTCTCAATGGCTGATTGTTCTGGGATTGCCTCGGGAGTGGATTGTCATGTCCTTCTCCCAATTTTGTGGGGCTGGAAATCAAACTCAGGAGTCACAGACTGCAGAGTGCTGCTCTACCAACTGAGCTAAATCCAGATTCTCTAAATATACATTGCCCAACGAAATCTCTAGAAGTAGAAAAATAGGAGTAGAAAAGGTAGGAGGAAAATGACTTCATATATACATGACATATTTTCAAGAAGTAAGGGAGTGGAATGAAAGAAGAGATATTGTGCAGTGAAGGACACTATGTAAAGCTGACGTCAGTGGAGTGGGAAGAATTATGAGGTCCGGAGCTAAATAAAAGCAGATCTTAAAAAGTTAAGCCTATTCAGAGAGAAATGTAAAACTTAATTAAATATGTAATAAGAAAAATTTTTGAAAATTATATGAATTGGATATTGGAAAGTGTATAACCTGATAGAAATGTAACAAGGAACAGTTAGTGAGATCATTGTTTATGTAAAATTGTCAGATATCTAAAATAAATAATTTTTTTTTTTTTTTTGCTGGACACTGAGGTGCACTATTGCAATTCCAGTGACTCATGAGGGTAAGGACAGAGGATTGCAGGTCCAAGACCAGAGGAAACCTGTACAACTTAACAAGGCCTTCTCTGGAAATAAAAAACAAAAATGGTCATGGGACTGTGGCTCAGTCGTAAAGGGCTTACCTAGAATGACAAGGTCTTGGGTTCAAACTGAAGTACTGCAAAGAAAACACAAAAACAAAAAGGAAATTTTTTTAGACAACTGAACAAAGTATGTTTTTTTATACTGAATGGTGGTGGATTTACCCATGAATATTTTACAACAATAAATGATATATATGCAAAAATTTAAATCCACTAATATTTAAAAATTAATAAGAAACTGTAGCAACAAAAGATAATAGAAATACATCACTTGCCATTTAATTAATCTCTTTCAGGTCATGAATGGTCCAATGAGAAACAATTACAGGGGCATATAATACTTGAGGACATAATTCCTTAGATTGATCTAATTAACAAATTTATAAAAGGATTTCCTAGAAACAGACATTGGGCTGGAGTTTAGCTGATTTTTTAGACTGCAGTTCTGCACTCTTGGAGGCTCTGGATTTGATCCCCAGCACTGCAAATAGGGGAGTAGTATGTGGCAATCCACTCTGGAAGCAATCCTAAACAATCAGTCATTGAAAATCCTATGAATAGCAGAGAAGCACTGACAGTGCCAGGCATGGAACAGTGTTGAGGAGTGTTTTATCTGTTGCACATAGGGTTGCAATGAGTTGTGTCCAACTCCAGAGCACTTAACAACAAAGACAACCCAAGTAAACATTATATAATTTTTTCTAGTGATGGTTTAGTATTCATAAAAATCAACGTGATACATTAAGCACCAAATAAAACTTCATAATTTCCCAAAACCATTAACATTTAAAAATAAGTCATAGTCACAATCCAATAAAGTAAAAAATTGTAATAGAAAACTATTGTCCAGATTGTGTCACAGAAATAAAAAAACATTAAAAACAGATCATTTCAATAATATCCCAGGTATTACATAAAAAAGAAAGTTGCAAACGTCATTTTATTGCATAGTATAATTCACCAAAAAAAAGTCACAGAGACTATATGTACATGGAAAATCAGTAGAATTAAACAACTCGGGTGTGGATAATAATGCAAAAAAATTATGACAATTGATTACCGTCATGAGGAAAAACATGTTTGTGTGAGAATAGAGTAATGCAAAGTTGGTTCAATGCAAATTAGTCTTTTAATGTAGCTCTTTATATTTCTTTAAATAGCAAAGCAGCAAATTTCATACTAGTAATAATTACTTGGTATTTGATTAAACTTAGTAGTTGCTGTTGTTGTTTGGTGCCACTCATAGCCACCCTAATTACAACAGACAAAAGACGATTGTCAATGCTTCTCTGCAATTCATAGGGTTTTCAACGGCTGATTTTTTTTTTCTTTTGGGCAGGGGGTGGGTTCCTGGTCCTTCTTCCAAGCATACAGCATCTGGTGTTCCCATGCAGTCTCCAATCCAAGTACTAACCATGTCTGACCTTGCTTAACTTCCAAGATCTTAATGGATTGGACACCACAGTGATACAGCTGCAGGCTAATTAATAGTAAATACTAATATTCTGGTGAGATTAAACTATATAGTTATAAATACTTATGAAGTTAGAGATAAATGATTATATTCTCAGCTATTTATATATACCCTTTATCAGGGTGGATATTCATGCTCTGGAAGCAATTGATCTTTATTTTATTCTCCATTACAATGGATTCTAACTTTTAAAAAGTCACTATAAATTAGTCAATTTTTGTACTAATATTAGACAATTGGACATTGAGTAGAGACATTGAGGTACTAGACATATGCTGTTGTTGTTGTTAGGTGCCCTCGAGTCAGTATCCAACTCATAGAAACCCTCTGTACAACAGGGGAAACACTATTGTCAGTCCTTCTTTGCCGTTCATAGAGTTTTCAATGGCAGATTGATTTTTTGGGGAGGGCGTTGCCAGGTCCTTCTCCCAAGCCTACAGCTTCTGGTGTTCCCAGGCGGTCTCCCATCCAGGTACTAACCAGGCCCAACCCTGTTTAGCTTCCGAGATCTGACGGGATCGGATGCCACATGGCTACAGCTGCAGGCACTAGACATATACTATGTATCCAATCATAAACTTTAAAAAAACACTCAGTATGTAACTTGAAAATGATTTTTATATATTTAGATACATGGTATATTTGTGGACATGTTAAAACTATTTCATTGTGGGGATTTTCTGAAGAACAAATATAATCATGGGCCAAATAACTAACCTTTTCATTATACCTTTTCCTATTTCAGGCAATTTTATCATAAGCACAATTGTCTCTGTTATAATATTTGTACTGTGTATTTTCCATTGCATTAGATAAGCAAGTGGAATAAAACCACCATAATATAAAATGACACTGACTCTTATTTGAATTTTGTATCAAGTAAACATAATCTCTTCTTCCACCATATAAGAAGTGATTGCTTTAGTCACCCAGATGAAAGTTGTGACCAATGAAAGAATATTCAATACATGTACATACACACATAAACTTTGTCTTCTCTCTCTTAACCAGTTTACCAGGATTCACCATCCTACTATATATTATAAAGTTTTCCTGAATTTGCAGATTTCTTCTAGGAAATTATTTAAAATATAATTCAAAATATAATTGATTTGATTCAAAATTTAAAAATAGGATAAAAATTAGAAAACAATAAATATAGTGAAAAATTTTGAAGTGATAGTATTTTTTTTAAAAATTAGAGAACATATTATCTAGAATGGCTGGGGTTTAGCTCAGTTGGTACAGTGATATTCTGCACTCTCTGAGGCCCTGAGTTTGATTCCCAGCACTGCATAAAAATGGGGAAGGACATGGCAGCCCACTCCAGAAACAATCCCAAAATAATTTGCCATTGAAATCCTTATGAATAGCAGAGAAGCATTGATATAGTGGCAGGCATGACACAGCATTCGTTCTGTTCCATACAGGGTCACTACTGGACCCAACCTGATGGGACCTAATAATAACAGTATATTATCTGGAAAGCAAAAACCTAAAGAAATTCACCTTAAGCATCATCAGATACAAAGCTATAGAAATAAAAGAAATTAAATTTTAATGTGTCACAATTAACATGTTTATAGTAAGATAGAAAAACACTAAGAGAACTCAGGATAAAGTTTAAAATACTGAGAGTAGTACTTTGTAGCATCAATGCTTATTTAGTGTTACAAGCAGTTTCATTTAAAAGTGCAGATTACCAGATTAATAAAAGCAGCATTTCCACTTGAAACCAGAGAAAAAGAAACAAAATATATCATGGATTTCTTTGCTAAATTAAGATTTGTCCTAAGCATGATGATGATCTGCCTCTAATTTCTTGCTTAAAATTTAAAAGTTCCAAAGACATTACCAAACTCACTTCCACAAGTGAAACTTCTTTTCTTTTGCAAGTGTTATATTTCTGAAATATTTCTCTATTATCACTATCACTATAACAGAAAAACACTGTAATACACTAAAAAGTAGAGAAGTTTCTTCTACTCTTTGTCTTTCTCCACATCACCCTTCCCTCTCTTCTTCCTTTCCTCAGAGTTTGATCTTAAACCATTTTCTCTTTACAACCTCTGGTACCTTTATTGTATGAAAATCAATACTAGGATATTTACACATAAAGTATATAACAGAAAATCTTATTGTGTTTAAAACTGTTTCATAAAAGTAAAATATTAATATACCCAGATATTGTATGCTCCTCTGATTTTAAAAATGCATCTCAACTCCTTATTTCCTACAGAAAAATAATCATATTTCTTAAATCAACATATAACGCCTCTGACAGCCTGGCTCCACTGAAATTTCTTATATGGTCTTTGTTTTTTCTTTCCTCCCTGCAACATATCTCAATCATGATTCCTTGAATATGTCATGCTTTTTACATCCTGTTTCCTTTTTCTGGAATATATTGTTTCACTGCTTTCTATCTAATGGGTATTTATAATTCAAAGCTCTGTTAAAATACCAGTCCATTCAAGCAAAACTCCACCAAGCAAAAACAAAACAAAGCAACAACAAATAGTTTATGGACATGCTTACATACCCTACTTTGTATATAGTTATGCAAAAAAATGTTTGACAATGAGTTGATTCACTTGATAGATTGTCTCCTTTGGTGGGTTGTGAGACTAGGTAACTAAAAAAATAAGCGGATAAGGGATACCAATTCCATATACTTATCTAAGAACCTCTGATACTTACAAGTTTTGGAGGTTTTCTTTCCATACCCATAAAATTATAATATAATAAAATTTGTGACGTTAACCTAAGGAAAAGCAATATACATAAAATGTGTAATTCAATGTCTAATTTCTTATTAAATGTCAGTTCTTGGATCATTCTCTTCTCAAGGGGAAGAAATATACTTTGTTAATTTTTGTGCCTTTAATACAGTAGTTAGCATATATCAAGTACACAATAAACGCTGAATGAAAAAACGGCATGATACTAATCTCTTCCAGTCTTCTTGCATTACTAGATGCTAGGTACCACAGACTTGGATGTTTTCTGTTTGACCTCCTTTAAAAGCTTTTATTTTATGTTATGCTGAGTTGAGTTTCATGACATCTCAGACTGTGAATGAAGCAAGTTTTATGCCAAGATATACAATGTCAAAACACTGTTGTTTTTTCCATTCTAATATTACACTAGCTTGTCTGACCTGAATCTAAAATAAGCTTCAGAAAAGACAATATGTAAAGAGCTCTGATGTTCTCAATCCTTCTGCAAATAGCTTTCATAATTTTCAATACCTGGGGTGAAACAATGTGTAAACTTTCTAGAAAATTTTAAGTGCTTTTACAACACCCTGGGAAAATATTCAAGTAGTGCTTATATCCTAGAATATAAAGGTAGCTGCATAAACTTAGCCACTCAAATTCATCAGCCTGTGTATGGCTTAGAAGGCAGATTTGGTCCCAGTGGAGTTTTGTAAATTAAAATGAGAAATGAGGAATAAATGCAAATTGTATAATTAACCCAAGTAGTTGCCAACTGGGCCAGAGCACATATTAACATTTTGTTCACCTATCTTCTTTCTGAAATACTTCTTTTTCCTACTTGAAAAATCTTCATATAGGACGCTTACATTTCTTAGCTTGCTTTTATTTCAAATTAGCCTATCACAAAATATTTTCCTGGATTTAGAAAACTTTTCGGTTACTTAATAGCAATAGTGAAACAGAAACATCATTTACAAGAGATTTATTAATAATAATATTTAAAATTCTGAAGTAGGTAATCTGGGTGTGCACTCACATGCTTATGTATAAGAAATACATATATATCTCCAAACAGTGTCTGTGTGTCCATGTTGTGAGATATATATACATATATATATATATGTATATGTATATATATGTATGTATATATATGTATGTGTGTGCATATATATATATATATATATATATATATATATATAGTCTTGGCCTAAGAATTTTATGTTAACTACTGATATCCTTTTATCTGTTGCAGTTTGTAATTTGTGGTATGGTATATGAGAATATTATTGTTTGCAGTAGAAGTGTGCTTGAGTAATATTGGGATAGGATTCTATATTTAGTAACTCTGTAATCATTGTCCATCTGGTGCAACTGGTGCTGATATTTTGAAATAATTATCTGGCCCAAAGCAATTCACTATATTGAAATATCTATTGTAATCATCACAGAAAGTTTTTAATCCCATATTACCCTAACCATTATACATAAGATCATCAATATCTTACATTCATTTCTGTTCTTAGATGAAATTTATATGTGAATATGCTCCAGTTTTCATGGTAATGAATTACAGAATTTGTCTTTCAAGGTCGTTCAAAAGGAGGAACAATAAAAATTGAAAGGATATGTTTTTGTTTGTTATTTAAATTCATTAAATTGTCTTTTTTCTTCTTTCTTCCTCTCCTTCATCTCTTCCTCTTTTCTTACCTTTCTCTCCTCTATCTCCCCTCTCTCTCTATCCCTTCCTCTTTAAGTGAAAATGTACTTTAATTATTAATAACTACTAGTGACTGACTCTGTAATATTTGAATGCTCTATCACTTTCCTTTTTGCTATCATAGGGTTTAGAATGGCTGGTTGGTTTTTTGGGGAGTGGGTTGCTGTGTCCTTCTCCAAAGCCTACAGAACCTGGTTTTCCCAGGCGATTTCTCATCCAGCTACTAACCAGGTCAGACCATGCTTAGCTTCTGAAATCTGACAGTATGGGATTCCACAGTGGTATGGCTGCAAGCAGGGTCAGGCCTTGTTAGTCCTTGGATGGGAGACCATCTGGGAACACCAGGTGCTGTAGTCTTGGGAGAAGGACACAGCAAACCACTCCCCTCCACAAAACAAAACAAAACAAAACAAAACAAAACAGACATTGAAAACCCTATGACTAGCAGAGAAGCACTAACAATACTGTTTTGCCTGTTATCAGTAGGCTATAAGTAGGACACCAACTCCACGCCACCTAAAACAACATCATTTTCTATTTGTGTGACTTTTGCCTCAATATCACTGTTTTTCTTAAGCTACATTTTACCATATTAATAGTATCTACCTCACAAGCAACCTAAGATTACAGTTTTACTAAGCTTAGAACAGACCTGTCTCCTGGTATATGGACAGCATATATTACATTTTCTTAAAAGCAATTGTCATTAGGTTTATTGTATTTGTATTATAATATGGGTTTGAGCCACTCATTTCATAAAGGTTTAAGATTAATTGCTTATTGTGTATAAGATAAAAATACATATGAACATTTGGATCACCAGATTCTTAACATAAAGCAGTGGAAAGTAAAAAAAAAATACGTTAAGCAAAATGCTATTGGAGCATTCAACATATTGTATTAGGAATATTTCCTTACACTATTAGAAGGGATAATAACTATCTTATCATAATAAGACCAATCTTTGTTAAATTTTTAATTATCAAAAAGCAAACATAAAACAACTAGAAAAATTAGAAGTTGAGATACATAATTTAATTGTAATGAAGTCTTCCAAACATACACAAAAACTTAAAGTCTTTATGAAATTAACTACATTAAACATAAAACTCTCTAATGAAAAAATTATTATAGTGATAAAGTGACAAAACTGTGGAGAAAAATACATTTTCACAAAACCACTTTTATGTATGAAAGTTCTATTTTTAAAAGAAGTTGAAAACTTCAATAAACAGACATAGATTTCACTTTATAAAAGAAGATATAAAAATAAGCTAATAATAGCATTCCCACAACCATCAATAAAAATAAATGCTAATTAAATATTTGATATAGTGTTCATTGTATAAGTGAAGGAAAGCTTTCTTTTTCATAGAATTCATATAAATTTTAGCAATTAACAAAGACAGGCTTAAAAGGTGGACATATTCTATGAGATCCTAAATAGGTAAAAATTTGGGAAGGGAAATATAGCAACATTTTAGTAATTTGAGAAATACATATCCTTCTGACCAAACACAAAATATTCTGTAATTTTTTGTAAGAAACTAAGAACATATAAGAACAAAGTTGCAACTGAAAACCTATTCATCATATCATTAACAAAAATTGAGAAAGATAAGCATCCAATAGTGCATAATTAGTGAAATAGTAAGTGTTTTGTAAATCTATCAAAATAGTGATATAGGAAAATATTATCAGCATGTGCAAATGTTCACAAAAGGGAAGAGGAATGCTTTAAATGAGTATATACAAAAGAATTCCAAGTTCAAATAAAATATGCAAAGGAACTTCATGTTAGAAACTGCATAAAACAAGTTGTAAAAATATTAGGGTTTTTTATTTCTACTTAGGTTGTTTAATTTTTGATTTTCCTAGAATGATTATCATTTTGAAATTAGAATTCTAAAAGGCCTGTTTCATATTAGGCCTAAAAGTGGAAGGTTTTTTCATGAATAGAAAGCAAATGCTGATAGTTAGGTCAGACAGACTTGGATGTTAATCATATTCCTGCCAGTATCTAAACCTCAATTTCTTCACCTATGAAATGGACACAAATTTTCAAATGCCTAGTTTGAAGTGTGTGTATTCCTTCATTTACTTTCATCTTTACATAAATGATAAAGAAATTACCTTTGTGATATTCACATGAATGACAATTCTTAAAGAACATTTATGGATATACAGTAATTATAAGCATAATATATAAGATTTTGTACAAATTATTTGAAAGCTACACATATGCTGGCTTTCATGAATTATAAAATGGTTTATAAGGTTGCAACAGCACCAAACAATCTAACCACAATGCTTTGTTCTTTCTCCTACATTTCCCAGCCTCATTTATTTTTACTTAATCTCTCCTGTAACAATGTCATTTTCCAGTAAACTCTCACTTTTCAAACTATACTATTTCTGAAATTATATATTTGTATGCATGTACATATACGCGTTTGTTATTTATTTGCATGTCTATATGTATGTATTTCAGATTTAACAGAATAAGTTATCACATATCTGTGTTTCTAAAAATTTCAGACTATTTCAACTAAAATACTAACAAAAACCAAACCTGTATAAAAGATGGCTTAGACAAATTCTTTGCATAATGTATATTTTTGGACAAGAGAAATGCATTTAAATAAATTCTTTTATATTTAATTGCCTAGAACCCACCAGAAAGTTGATGTATCCATTTCTACAAAGGCAAACTCACTACAAAAATATACAAATTACTCACTCCATGTCTTTGACATAATTACAATATAATAGTATTTGTGTGGAGTGTCTCTAAGCAAACATTTTAAAAGTAGGATCTAACTTTTTTCTAGCATTCAGTTCTTCTGGGTTTTTATTGTTTGACTTTAATTAATGAATCACTGATTACCTAATGTTGACTCATTACATTTTGGAGCTTCTGTACCTAAATATTATTGAAGATAATATATCATAGTCTACACAAGGAGTTGCTAATATAATTCTTATTTCACTCCTCAGAAAAAAAGTAGGTAGAAAAATAAGTAGGAGAATCAAGATATATCTGCATCTATGTCTATAATTATGTCTATATCTACATGCATATATATATATATATATATATATAGAGAGAGAGAGAGAGAGAGAGAGAGAGAGAGAGAGAAGAGTCAAAGGGAATTAAGTATTTTAAGATGGAAGGTTTTATAATAATTCTTACCTATTACACCATCACCCTCTTCTGGGCTACATTATTCACCCCATGAGTGTGGCTTTCAAACACTGGTTACACCTATCTGTGGGGTTACTGACAGAGCCTATCTATTCTTCTGCCATCCACACTGGCTGGACAGCAGTTGCTTATACCACAGAGTTCTGGAAGTAAGGTAAAAAAAAAATGGCTTGTGTCCCTTCTGCTCTGAGCTGATTACATGCTCCTTATTGGAAATTTTTAAGTCACCAAATGAAAACTGGGGTAAAAAAATAACTCCAATATGTTCCTAAATACTACCTTTTAGAGATACCTAGTGCTTCCTGGCTTACTTATTTATGTCAGAATTCTCAACTCATAGGAGGCTTGAAACAATCTGATGGTAACTACTGATCTACTCCTCAGTATGAAATAAGAATTTGACATGTTTGATTCCAGATCTCCTAGGATATGACATTGGTGCC
Source organism: Pedetes capensis (assembly GCA_007922755.1). Classification (NCBI taxonomy): domain Eukaryota; kingdom Metazoa; phylum Chordata; class Mammalia; order Rodentia; family Pedetidae; genus Pedetes; species Pedetes capensis. The sequence goes on from VMDO01009691.1 coordinate 65,776, forward strand.
TGTTCTTTACAAGTACAAGTAATAGATTCTTGTAGCTTTTTACTTTCTGGACTTTCCTTTCCCACTCGTCTCAGACTTTCAACATAAATTTTCTGAATCCTATTGTAGAATTCTGTCCTGCATCATATATTATTTCCATGACAAATTGTGTGTAGTTGCTAAGCTGATGATAAATTTGCTTGTCATTAATGATCCTTTTTGCATTTTCAAGATGGAGTGTGAATACTTGGTGATTTAATGAAAAATACTGAGTAGTTAATCTTTAGATGCCTCAGATACGTATCTAGAAAGAGAAAATCAGATTCTGATGCTCTTATAGTTTATGGAAAATTACAGTACCTTATATTTCTGGAATTACTCATCTGACATTTTAATGTTCTTGTATTTGACTGACTGGCAGAGATCCATATTTGTGCCTATTCCCCAGAAAGGGGATCCAATTGAGTGTGGAAATTATTGAACGATATCATTAACATCACACACAAGTAAAATTTTGCTAAAGATCGTTCAAAAGCAACTGCCATAAAAAAACAAACCAGATTCAGAAATGGATGTGGAACCAAGGACATCATTTTTGATATCACATGAATATTAGCTAAAAGCAGAAAATATCAGAAAAATGTCTACCTATATTTTATTGACTATGCAAAGGTATTTGACTGTGTGGATCATAATAAATCATAGATAATATCTTGATGAAGCAAATACTAGAACACTTAATTGTACTCATGAATTTCTGTACATGGCCCAAGAGGCAGTTGTTTGAAGAAAACAAGGAAAATCTGTCTGGTTTAAAGTCAAGAAAAGTGTGCATCATAGCTGTATCCTTTCACAGTACTAATCAATCTCTACGCTGAACAATTAATCCAAGAAGCTGGACTCTGTGAAGAATAACATGGCATCATGTTTGTTGTAAGACTCATTAACAACCTGCATTTTTCAGATGACAGAACTCTGCTTGCTGAAGCATAAGAAGATTTGAAGTGTTTACTGATGAAGATCAAAGAACACAGCCTTCAGTATGGATTGTGCCTCAACATCAACAAAACAAAAATCCTTACAGCGGGGTCTGCAAACAATTTCATGATAAATGGAGAAAAGAGTGTGGTTGTCCAAGATTTTGCTTGACTTGGTTCTACAATCAACGTCCACAGAAGCAGCAGTCAAGAAATCAAAAGACACATTGTATTGGGAAAAGCTATTGTAAGAGACCTCTTTAACAGATGTCACATTGAAGACCAAGATGCGCCTGACTCATGTCATGATATTTTCAGTCATACAATGTGGTTGTAAAAGCTGGACACTGAATAAGGGAGACAGGAGAAGAATTGATGCTTTTGAATTATGGTGCTGTAGATGAATATTGAATATACCATGGACTGCCAAAAGAACCAACAGAGTTGTCCTACAAGAAGTACAACCAGAGTACTCCTTGGAAGCCAAGAAGGTGAGACTATCTTACATAGTTTGCATATGTCAGGAGGGACCAATCCCTGGGGAAAGACATCATATTTGAGAGTGTCAGGTCAAAGATAAAAAGGAAGACCCTCAACTAGATGGATTGACAGTGACAGCAACAATGAGCTTAAACATGAGTATGATCATGTGCCTGACACAGAATCAAAGAGTGTCTCATTCTCTTGTACAAAGGTTCCTATGAATCATATCTGAATCAAGGGTACTTAACAACAACTTTTGTATAAGTCCATGAATATTATCCCTGCACGTTCTATGATGGCATAAAACTCATACTTCTTTTAACAGAAGTCCTCCAAGTCTTTTAACTTTTATACAAATATGTTTACCTGTGTAAACCACTTTATTTACCACTCACACTCAAATTTCTTAGGAAAAATTGAGATTCCAGAGGCAAAGATATAAATGTGATTAAGGTTAAAGATTGATAGAACAAAAATGGGCAAAATTTAGAGTATAAACAGAATTATCTCCTACCATTCTGAGATTTATAAGTTCAGACTTGTAGTGTGCAATTTGTTTACTCAGCATAAATAGCATTGCTCCAATATGTAATAAGTTAAGGTCTTCAAAAGTGTTTTTATTAAGGATAAGTAATAATGTGCTAAGTTGTCTTTCAAATTTATTTCAAACACCCCTCTTCACTCAGAACCTCTGTTTTCTAATCTATCTGCCACACAGATATGCTAGAGAGAAAAATAAATAATGCATATGATGCCCTTGGAAGAGTACCAGGAAATTATGGGTACTTAATAAAAAGTGGCTTATTCTTTCCATGTAGCAGAATATAAAGTCATTTTATATCCAATGACAAATTGGAATTAAAGCTAAGATTGATGTACAGTTTATGTCAAAATTGAGTATAATACTATTTACAAAGGTTTACACCAAGTTTTTAAAGTGCAATTCTTGGTAAAGATGTTATTTTACATTTCTGTACACACCTAAGAGAATAAAATTAAGCTTGTGTTATGCCACCAAAGTACCTACATATACAATAGTATGCAATAAGTAATTCTCTCCATATGACTTTATAGCAGTCTCAAAATATATCTTGGGCATATTTGTTAAAAGGTTATATTTAGAGAGGGAGAAATAGTTATAAAATGTCAACTCTCGTTTATCAAAACATTCCATAGTAAATTTTATGCACCTAATTTTGTGACATTTCAATTCATCTGGAATGCTACTTACAGCTTGGAAATGGGAAATGTTATTAGCCTTCAAATGTTAGAAAATATTTATTTCAGTACAATCCTAGCCATAAAGAAATCAGTCTAAAATCATAGAATGTTAATGTCACTAGGAAAATTTGAGTTCCTTTCATAAAACTCCTTCATTTTATATTTCACAAATCTGAAATTTAGGTAGATTTATTATCTTATCTAAGGTATTACATGTAGGAGACTTTGTATTAGTATTTCCATTATTTATTTCCTTAAATAGAAATTACCTGGAAATATAAAAATACAGAAAAAATATAAAAGATGGCAAAATGAAAAATATATTTTCAGTCATTAAAAAACTAATAAAAATTTTTACAAGAAGAACAAGCTTAGTAGAGTGAAATATCTTAGAGAATGCATGTACATATGAAGCCAAAATATAACAATTATTTGGTAGGTATTTATAGATATTCATTTTAAAGTCAAGTTAGCCAGTCATAGTAGCATGTACCTGTAGCCTCAGCCAGTAGGGAGGCTGAGGTAGGAGGACTGAGGCCCGAATTTCAAGACCAACCTGTGGAACACAGCAAAATACCATATAAATAAATAAATAGATAGATAGATAGATAGATAGATAGATAGATAGATAGATAGATAGATAACTTAGAGTTATTTAGAGTCAAGCAGGTTATTGACCAAATAAAGATGATAGGCTTAGTCGGGAGTGGTGTCCCACACCTATAATCCCAGCGGCTCTGGAGGCGGAGGCAGGAGCATTGCAAATTCAACACCAGAGGCAGTCTGCATAACTTAGTGAGACCCTGTCTCAAAAACTAAAAAATGGGCTGAGGGTGCAGCTCGGTGGTCCAGCACTTGCAAAACATGTAAGCGAAAGCCCTGAGTTCAAACCCCAGTACTGCAAAACAAAACAAAACAAAACAAAACAAAACACTGTGCCATCCAACAGAAAAACTATACACATACACACACTTACACATATGCATGCCCACACACCTGCCCACTGTACTTTAGAATATTCTTCAGAGTAGAAATAACTGCGTGAGTTCTGTGCGGAAGTCAATTTGAAATAATGCTTTATACAAGTGAGAGCTATTGTTTTCATAACTTCTCCATGTATGCAAAGCACATATCTCCTCTTGTTCAGGAAAAAAATTGAAATCCATATATTTTCAAAATCACTATCTCTCCAAAAATGAATGGCACCTCTGCAACAACTTAGATGTTGAATATATGCCCAAGGTCCATGTGTTGAAAACCTGGTCACCAAGATGCCACTGTTGGAAAATAATGAACCTTTGAGGTGTACAGTCAAGTGAGAGTTCCTTAGGACATTTGGAGCATACCCTTGAGGGGTTCTGTGGGCCTCTGGCCCCTTCTTCTTTCTCTTTGCCCCCTGGACCATGATATAATTGATTTTGCTAGGCCACGTGATTCAACCATGATATGCTATCTTACCACACCCTCAAAGCCAAGAAGCCAAACTTCCAAAATTGTGAACCAAAAATAAATCTTTCTCTGTATAAGTTAATTATCTCTTAATTATTTTGTTGTACTAAGAGGCTGACTAAAACAACTACCTCTGTGAAAGGATATACATAAGCCCCAAACTACCCCTTTGCAGTTTTTTAATTATATTGTTTTTGTGTGTTTCTTTTACTATATTTCTCCTCTGTTAGCATATTGCATATTTAATATGTTTAGAGATGATCCCTATTTCTATTATTAAATTTACTTTGGAAGCAACCATATTTCTCTTTCATCTCCACACAAATTGACTCATGTTTATCAAACACACACACACACACACACACACACACACACACACACACACTTGAATTGCTGTTAGTTACTGTTCAGTAGGATCTAACACACGGCAGCTCTATGCACAACACAACAAAGCACTACCCATCACTGTGCCATACGTGTGGTTTTCTCATCTTGAGTCCATTGTTGCAGTCACTGTGTTCTCTTTTTGAATCATACCATCTCAGCGAAAGGAAGTCCGATGGGCTTTACTAACTCAACAGCACCTAACAACTCCAGCATGTATACACATTGTTTGGCATGTGTATAAACATTAAATAAATAGTAAAAACTCAAATGTATTATTTCAAATATTATTTTTTCTTGAAATTAATTTTTAATTTTCCTGAGGATATATGTAGATTTAGCTCACTCTTTTTAACTGACTATACAACAATAATAAATGCATCATATTTATGCTTGCTGACTTGCTCCAATTTATTTCCTATTGTGAATATATAATGGATGTATCTTGTTTCGTACACTGTAAAGGTTTTCTTAGGGTCCTCTAGCATTGGAATCATTGATGCAAAGGAAATATACATGTTCTTTCTAATAATCACCTTCATTTTTTTCTATGTAATTAAATTTCAGGTTTATTCAATGCAGCAGTGTGCTCATTCAGAGATAGATTTCTCAAGTTATCTTGTAGTTAAGAGGAACAAGTGAAATATGGATGGAGATTTTTGGATGGAATTTTGGAAAATGCCTAAAACAGCATAAGAGAATGAGTGCTGGAGTCAGACTGTCGGGATTTGATTTAGCCTCTGACACACAACTTGTGGACCTTGAAAAGTGACTCAACTACTTTGTACTTCATTTTTCTTATTTTTACAATGGGTACAATAATTGTACCAGATCAAAATTTGTTGAAATTTTTAATGAAATTATACATGCAGAACATTCATAAGATTTCCTAGCACATAGGAAGCTTTTCTAAACTGAGATTTATCATTATTTTTAGTCTCTTGTCTTGTCTTTTCCTGTTACTTTCACTATAGACATGAATACAAGGATGGTTTTATGGATTCTGTTATTGTATTGATTACCCTTCAGGTAGGTAAAAGCATCATGACACTTAAAATACATGTGAAATATTTATGATGATCAGGTTTTAAGTTTTTCTAAAGTATTTTCTTATAATTTATTAATTTTTGTGTAAGTAACATTGGCACATAGATTAAAGAGAAAAACAGCAAATACCACCAGACTTATAAAGAAAACATTACAGTCTGACATTCCAATATTTCCCACCCTAATCTTACTGCCTCATACTATGTGTTGATTTATGAGATTTAGATGTTATGTATTATGACAGTAAATTTTATGTACTAACTTGGGTAGACCACACCCTGGCTATTTGGTCAAACATCATTCTAGATATCTAGAATAGGCACCTGATAGATAAGAGTAACATTTAAAACAGTAGAATTTAAGTAAAGCAGACTCTCTTCTCTAATATGGAAGGGATAGTCAATTGAAGGCACAATTTTTTTTTTTTTTTTAAAAGTTGATCTGCCCAAGCAAGAAGGAATTCTACATTCAGGCTACATTTGGACTTGAAAAACAATTCTTCCATGTGTTTCTTGTTTACTGGCCTATCCTGTAGATCTTGGACTTGCCCAGCCTCCACAATAAGTGAGCCAGTTTCTTAAAATAAATGTACCTCTATATCTGTTTATCTATGAATATGCTGTGCTGACTTCCAAATTTGGAAGATAAAACTCTCACATTTTTACTGCTTTCCCTTAAACAAATAATTCCTTACTCTCATTCTTATAACATAGTTACATCACAATTTTTACTTAAATCCATATTTTTGTAAATATATATTAGTGCTGGATTGTTATTGTTCACAGCTATACCATATAGTGAACAATGAATCAGCTTTCCTTCCTATAAACTATTTTGATGCTCTTAATGCTAATTATTGCCTGTGCTAGGTTTTTGTTGTTATTTGTTTGTGTGTTTGCTTTCTTGCCTGTTTTTTATAAAATTTCCATTAATATTGGGAGATATTTCTCAATATAGTCTTATATTACTGACTGAAAACTGGATGTAGTTACAAATGAGTTTCTTGTCATTGCCAAAATGATATACACATTTTTCTTTGTCTGAATCTCTAGTTTATAAGTATAGGATAGATGTACATTATCATTTAAGTCAATTATTTAATCATTTAAGTCTAAATTATGTATGCAAATTCTAGATGGAAGGGGAGCTTGTAAGGCAAATGTCTCTATTAACTGCTTCTATTTTGAGACAAAGAGAGAAAGAGGAGAGAGAGGGAGAGAGGGAGAGAGAGAGAGAGAATGAATCATTTCCACATGACTAGATATTTCCAAAATAATGGAAAGGTTTTAAGTTACTGAGTGGCCCAAACAAATTTTGTATGTACAATTCATTTTGGTAATACCTTCATATTAGAGAAATAATTGCCTTGATAAGCAACTGCATTCATTGAGATTCACCTATAGCAGCACCGTGGTAAGTGGAAAGAATGTGAGAAAATAGACTTTAATCTCACCTCTAACGTTTATACAGATTGATACAAGCCATTGCATATAATGAAACTTGCTGTTTCTTGTAAGAGTCACAGACTAGTTTTCTGTTAGCAAGTTACCAGTAAACATACTTTTAAAAAATTATCAGTGTTTTGCAAGCCTCAGAGAAAAAAAATGCTGTACCTCAACAAAGTGGATCAGAAATCTCTGAAGTATATCTTGCAATAGTGAATTTTCAGTGCTTCATCTTCAATGACAGTCAGCAATAGGACTGATGTATCAGCAAGATGAAGCAAATACTGATTGAATACAAAATTCACTGAATTTTGAAAGTTCTGGGTCAGGCTTTATTAAATTCCAAAATGTGCATCCACCCATAAGATGTCCATCCCTATTTACTAAGGCATCGGTTTCTCATTGACTTCAACTAATTCCATATGTATGAGACATAAGGGAACAAATGAGATAGTTAGATAACAATAACATTAATTTATGAACAGATATTCTACAAATAGAAAAAATGTTTTGTACTCTGGGAAAATGAGCATTTATTTGTAGTGTATGCTTCACAAATTTCTATTATTTCTAAATCAAAATTTTTATAAATAATAAATTCTGTTTCCTCATTTTTGTTAGCCCAATTAATTGGTTACAAATCAAAAGGGAACATTTTTAATTTGTGTTTACCTGTTTATCAATTATTAAATACATATAATTTTAAGAAAATTAGTATTAAAAAACCCATAAAATTTAGAGATGTTGATTTACTTCAAGTTGACTATTTGTTCTTTTCAAAGGCTAGATGTCAAGTTATTAATTTACATCTTGAATGCAGGGTTGTAACAAAGAGTGCTCCATGAGATCATATTTACAAAGGTAGTGTGGAGTAAAGTGTGCACATGTGATTCTTTTCCTTGAAAAAATATGCATGCTTTTTAAAAGTAAAATATATTCTTTTCTGTGAATATATTTCAATTATAATTGTGTTTAAGAAGTATAGTTTTATCTAATCATTAACCAAATTTGCTAATGTAGATTATTAACTTCTAAAGTGCATTCGTTCATTCATCTAGCAAGTATTTTGAATATCAATTATATGCTATGCCAAATTCATGCATGTTACTCTGTTTAATCTGGTGTAATTTAATATTATATACAGACATAATACATTATAGAATACAAATTGACTACTCTAGGTAACATTTGAACAATTGCTACTTTTTTCCAAAGTAGATATTCTAAATATTTTTTATACAAAGGGAAATAAAGAAAGCCATAATAATATATCATGGGTTTGATGTGCATTTACTTATATATGAAAACTGTTCTGTGCATAGGTAATATTTATTATACCTAGAATATGAGTTCCAACTGGAAAATAATCATTGTGTGGTGAAATGTTAAGTTCTAAAGTGGGATGGGAGTCATGCATTGTAGATAAAGGACAAATGTTAAAATCAATTGCCTTTTGAGGGAAAGATCTGTGAGAAAAATACTTATATTCACTCAACTATATCACAACATTACATAAGTGCCACAATTTGTACTGATAGCATCTGTTCCTTGTCTTGGCCTAGAGGGTGTCAAAGTAGGTATAAATTCAAAAATGCAAATTTTATTGCTTTCTTTCAAAGCTAAATTTTCACATTAAATCTCAAACCATGAATAAATTCTACAGATTTATGTTTTCTTCCTCTTTATCCAATCATTAATCCTCTTTATTTGGGTCTATATGGGTGCATATTTTCAATTTCCATACAGCCAAACTACAGAAGTGTGTTGAAAATTCTGATAGAGATGATGGTAATGATGGTGATGATAATGATGATGTCATCAATTACCACAATTTTGATAATTATGAAAGATACCTGGTGATAATAATGATAATGGTTACTTCTGGAAGCAGTTCTAACATCTTGTATTTACGTTGTTCATTGGAGGGAAGCTAGAGAAAATAATTAGTACATAAGACGACTGTAGAGAATTAGTACTGCAGAGAAGATATTTCCATAAATATATATATATAATATATATATAATATATATAAATATATTATATTTATAATATATTATATTTATATATAAATAAATATATATATATATATATATATATATATATATATATATATATATATATATATATTTGGATTATTATTGCCATCACTGGGCTGGGATTTAGCTCAGTGGGTAGAGCGCTGTGCTGCAGTCTCTGAGGTCCTGAGTTCAATTCCCAGCACCGCAAAAATGGGAGAAGGACCTGGCAATCCACTCCCAAGGCAATCCCGAAACAGCCATTGAAAACCCTATGAGGGTCGCTATGAGTCGGATACTGACTCGATGGCACCTAACAACAACAACAACAATTGCCATCACTAATTCCTTTACTTACTGGTTCATTCTTCCATTCAATACACATTTACTAGATACAACTCAAGTGCTAGAATAACATAGACACCAAATGTAAGGATAGTCATTACTGTCATTGACCCTCAATTTAATGGAACACATCAAGGTTAGTTCTATAAACCTACTAGAAAAATTGCAACTCTGAGAAGAACTACTTATTAAAGTGGAATGATGCTACAAAGTTTATAAAATAAATTTCATATACTCAATAAGCCAGAGATTAAATGACTCATAGGAGAAAAAAGAGAAACAGAAGGAAAGAGAAAAGGAAATGTATCCCACAGATAACAATAAGGGGAAACATAATGTAAATGTGAGGAGTTAAAATCTATTTTATCGGAATTAGAGAAAGTAGCAGAGAATGGTTCTAGATATGGCTATAAAAGTAGATAGGGTCATACTAGAGCCATGTCCTCTTTATGTTACAGAAAATGAAAAGTAGGCCGGGTACAGTGTCGCACCCTGTAATCCCAGCAGCTCGGGAGGCAGAGGCAGGAGGATCGCATGTTCAAGACCAGAGGCAGTCTGCATAATTTAGCTTGACCCAGTCTCAAAAACTTATAAAATTGGGCTGGGAGCGCAGCTCAGTGGTCAAGTACTTGCAAAGCATCCAGATGTGAGGGCCTGGGTCAACCCGCAGTACCGCA